>CM038118.1:9110706-9164060 GCA_001642375.2 Mentha longifolia
AGAGAGAGAAGAGAGAAGAAGAAGAAGAAGAAGGAAAAAAACCCCTAGATATGTGTACAAAACCCTAGATCTATGTAAAAATACCATAGAAGCTTGCCTTTCGTCCTCCACAAGACTGCTATGGCTGCCACCCTCCTCATTCTCGTCGGCGTCGAAAGTCATCCTTCCAAACCCTAGCCCTCGGAGAGAAGAGAGAAAGAGAAAGAAGAGAGAAGAGAGAAAGAGCCGGCGGTGAAGACATTCAGCTCTTGGAGACATGTGGACGACGATGGTGTTGATGCCGACACAAGCATGAAGAAGGGGGGCCGGAACCCTAGCTTCTCTAGTTTGAAGAAGAAGAAATATGGAGTAGAGAGAGAGAGATGTGAAATTCAAAATGAGAAAGAAATGGGGTTTTATCTAATACTACAAGGGCATTTTAGTCTCATTCTATAAAAAAGGGCAAAATTTATGTATTTGTTATAATTTGGACAAAATTTGTTTTCTTAACTCTAATAGGACAAAACTATGTATTTCCTCATTAATTTATCCCATCTAGAAATTATCCGACTATCTGAAAAAATTAAAATGACGTCTCTTGTGATGAAGTTAATCTGTTCCACATGACAAAGTGTAATGGAGTTGTCTATTAGGCTAGGTTAGTCCATGAAGTTGAGGCCCGACTCGGCTCAAGCCCAATAATCTATTGGGTTGGGCTTTTCCTAAAATGGCCAATATGTTAATAAAAATAACCACACAACAAAAGTAAGAAAAACACACGAATTGTTTACCAAGTTCATTACGAATGACTACGTCTGGAGGCACTGCCAAACCAAGATTTTTTTTTTCTAATATTTTTAGATATTGATTACAATGATAAACCGCTAAATGTAGCAAAAAAAAAAAAAAAAAAAAAAAAGAACCCTAATCCTAAACCCATTAGGATTCCGCTTGGGCCCCAAACGTGGGCCTATAAAATAGATATCGGCTTTTGTACGGTCCATTCAGACCCGATATACCGACGCCATAGGTAGTCATGTTCAAGTGTGAAGAAAAAGAAATACTATTATGCTTCCGGCCTCTATACTAAAATACAAACGAGAATTTACTACTGGAATACTTTACACTTGAAAACAAAGTGTTGGCACTTAAAGAAAAGGAATATCTGCAGACTGCACCTAATGTAACAACGAACGACACTTGCCTCCAAAGAAAAAAAAATGTTGAAAACTCCTCAACTAGTAATTTAATTTTGATTGTATTGTCCGACGAAAACGAAGTTGGTTCACATAGTAACTGTAGTATATAAGATCACCAAAATTAAAAATATTCTATTTGAAGAATATAACTGCCGTTTGAAACTCTGCTGATGAATTTCCAATAAATTTAATACATCATTTCTTAAAAAATAACTACCGAGAAAAAAAAATCCAACATACTATAATAGTAAAACAATTTGTTCTCTCTCTGCACACCCTCCATCTTCTAATACTTGAAGTTTGGCAATCACAAACAGTTTAACGAACGTTCCACTGTATTTCTGTTGTTCCAGAAATGGCGGAGGCATTTCTTCAAGTGGTTGTTGATAATCTGGGCTCCTTGATTAAGGAGGAGATCGGATTGATTTTGGGAGTGGAGGAGGAGATGAAGAAGCTTTCCAGCACACTCACCACCATCCAAGCTGTGCTGGAGGATGCTGAAGACAAGCAGATCCAGAGCAATTCCGTCCGAGACTGGCTGCGCAAGCTCAACGTGCTTGCCTATGAGATCGATGACATCTTGGACGACTGCAACACTCACGTCTCCAAACTCAACAGCTCCGGTAGCAAACTCAGTCGCTACGGACTCAAGAAAATTCTGTATCGCCACAAGATGGGGAGGAGGATGAGGCAAGTTACGGAGAGACTGGATTCTGTTGCTGAAGAGCGCTTAAGGTTTCATCTGCGCGAGTTGCCGCCGGTAGATAGGCCCAGAGAAGTTGCTGCTACTGCTTCACGTGAGACGGGTTCCCTGTTGAAGGAAGCCCGATACCATTTACGGGAGGGACGAAGACAGAGACAAGATTGTGAAGATGCTGGTGGAAGATGCGATGGAGAAACGGGAGATGTCGGTGCTTTCGATAATTGGTGTTGGAGGCCTCGGGAAGACGACTCTGGCTCAACTAGTCTACAACGATCCGGGCGTGGTGGAGCACTTTGACTTGAGACTTTGGGTCTGTGTCTCCGACAATTTTGAGATGAAGACTCTGGTGAAGGCGATGATCGAATCTGCCACGATGGCTGCAAAAGAAGCGGCAGATCTGCAGCACTTGGATGCTCTAGAGCGTCGCCTTTGGGAGCTATTGAGCCAAAAGAGATATTTGATTGTGTTGGATGATGTTTGGAACGATCAACAGGAGAAATGGTTAGAGCTGAAGAGTATTCTATCATGTGGCTCAGTCGGTGCATCCATTATCGTCACCACACGCCTTAAGATGGTAGCTGATATAATGGGCACACTTCCACCTCATTGCCTGCAGGGGATTTCGGATGAGGATTGTTGGATGCTGCTCAAGCGACGCGCGTTCGGACAACAACATCAAGAAGAAGAAGAAGTAAAATTTCCAGAGCTACAAGAAATTGGGAAAGATATTGTGAAAAAGTGGGGTGGTGCCCCTAGCTGCGAAGGCCCTTGGAGGAATTCTACGCTTTAAAAGAACAGAAAATGAATGGATGTATGTGAGAGACAGCGAGATGTGGAAGCTATCGGCAGAAGAGAGTTTGATAATTCCAGCTTTGAGATTGAGTTATCATCATCTTCCATTGAAGCTGAGGCAATGCTTCGCTTATTTTGCAGCCTTTCCAAAAGACGAGAGAATCAGAAAAGAAGAGTTGGTCCGTCTGTGGATAGCTCATGGGTATATTTCATCAAAGGGAACCCAATTACAAGTGGAAGATGTTGGAAACGAAATATGTGATGAGTTGCTACTCAGATCTCCTTTACAATCAAGTAAGAAGTACGGCGGTGGTTATGTCAGTATGCATGATCTAGTTCATGATCTGGCGCAATCAGTGATGGAGAACAAAGTTCCTGGAATACGGAGTGAAAGAAATATGGCAAGTGCATCATCATCTACCATCCGCCAGGTAAATTTGTATGAGAGAAATGTCGTGTTTCCTAGAACATTTCAGCAAGATATAGACATTTATTCCATCATGGAGCTTACGAGCTTGAGAGTATTAGATGCAAAATATACAGGAATAAAATCTTTGCCTCCTTCCATCGGCAATCTCAAACATTTGAGACACTTGAATTTGTCTCATTCTCGAATAAGCACTCTACCAAACTCATTATGTAGTCTTTGGAATTTGCAAATCCTTAACCTGGATGGCTGCGATAGCCTTGAGGCGTTACCTAAGAACACGAGATACTTAGGTAACCTCCAAAATCTATGTTTGGAAGCTTGCGAATCGTTGTCTGAGATGCCTTCGAGAATGAGAGAGTTAACTTGCCTAAAAACATTGAGTATGTTTGTAGTGGGTCCCAATAAAGGTAGCCAACTTGAGCAACTGCAATGCCTGAATCTCAGTGGATCGCTTGAGCTTCGGCATTTGGAGAGAGTAAAAGACTATTTGGATGCAAAGAAAGCAAATCTTGCTGAGAAAAAGGGTCTTCGGGAATTAAGTTTGTGGTGGAAGATTAGAAGTTTGTCCAAGTTAGGTGAGGGTGTTGATGAGAAGGTGGTGGAAGCACTTGAACCTCACCCCAATCTTGAAATACTTAGAATAAGTGGATTTTGCGGCACATGTTTCCCACTTTGGATGACAAACTCAACTATGGGGAAAATAGTCAGCGTTGATATAAGGAATTGCAAGAATTGCAGGCGTCTTCCACAATTGGGACAACTACCTCATCTTAAAAGTTTGACGTTATGTAATGTGGGGGTGGAGTACATAATTGAAGAAGATGAAGTTGGAAGTGGAAACCTAAAAGAGATGCAATTTCAGGCTCTGGAAATGTTGTATTTAATTGGTCTCCCGAATCTCAGAGGGGTCTCGAAGGAGCAAGAGAGTAAACAAGCATTCCCAAATCTTAAAGAGTTAAAGATTAATCGCTGCTATTTATTAATACTACCACCAGTCTCATCCCTCAAAAAGTTGGAGGTTCTACAGTGCAGTAGCTCCACTCTTGCTTCATTCTCAACACTAGATTCTCTTACTAGCCTCGAAATGATGGTGGAGGAGACCGCGGCATGTTTTCCAATAGAAACGCTGGTAAGGTTCAGTAAACTCCGTGAGTTGACAATTGATGGTGCCAAAGAGATCTCAGTGCAACAAGTAGGTCTCCAAACCTTAAAAGATCACCTTACTGCTCTCAAGCGACTCTATATAGTCAATTGCAAGACAATGAGATGCATTCCAGAAGGATTGTTGCGGCACCTTACAGCTTTGACGGATCTGAGAATACTTTCATGGCCAGAATTAGTAGAGCTGCCAGAGGAGATCAAACATCTTCATAATCTTGAATGCATCCTCTTAGATGATCTTCCGAAGATGGCGTGCTTACCTGAAGCCTTACACCACCTCTCCTCACTCAGATATCTAGTTCTAATCAGTCTTCCTGAGCTGGAGTCGCTCTCGGACCGGCTACACCAGCTTATGTACCTGGCACTACAAGATTGCCCAAAGCTTGTATCACTTCCACCTTTCATTCTAAAAAATCTCAAATCTCTGTATGTGGAGAAATGCCCGGAGTTGGAGAGGCGGTGCAAGAGAGGAAATGGAGACTACTGGCATATGATTGCCCACATTCCCCGCCTCCGGATTGGTTAATAACTTCACACCTTTGCGTGTCTTCATTTCTTTCCTGTAAACAAGTACTCTCTCTAGTACTGGATTCCGAAGCTGGAGAGGCGGTGCAAGAGAGGAAGTGGAGACTACTGGCACAACATTGCCCACATTCCCGACCACAAGATCGATGACTAGCTAACTTCACAGGTATATGGGGAGCATTCCTGATACATAACCATTATATTTATTTGGTTATCACAGGAAAATAATGTCATTTTTTCAGATGAGCTCAACACTAGATGAGACAGATAAGAAATGGTAACTCCAATTTTATGGTGTATTTTAAAGTTGTATTTTGTGGCAATGTTGTTGCATAAGGAGGCTCTGAGTGGAAAGAACTGTTAATTGTACCACCAGGATTCTGAACCAAATTTGAGAAGAGGTTGATTACCTTATGCGACTTGGTACTATTAATCATACTTTAATGCACTAGTTCATTTTTCCTTTTTATACATTTGTTCGGATCAATCTGCTTGCTCCTGACAAGATTGATATCTCTAGTGTAGTCCATGAAGTAGTGAAAAACTATCAGTAATAGTACACTCATATAATAAGAGCTACCAATAGCTAGCATGTGTGTTTGTTTGTCTCTTCATTACTGAATAATTTTCCATCATATATGCTGTTTGTTTGTTTTTGTAATTTTTTTTTTTTTTTTTGCTTTGCTTTGATTGCCTATTCCTACCACCTTCAAAGCAGCTGTGGGGTTCTATACAGGCTTCTCCATACCATACATGAAGCAAAAAAAGTTCAAAGTTTATCTTGTACCACTCCTTCATTGAATGGATTCTTGGAAAGCAAATTCTTTCCACCTGCTATTCTACATAATCTCAAAAGGCTAATTGTCAGGAGATGCCCAGAACTGGAAAGGCGATGCCGGAGAGGAAGTGGAGAGGAGTGGCACAAGATTCCCTGCCTCCTAATTGGTGAATAACTAATGAGAGTATTATATAACTTGTGCTTTTGGTCTAGGTGATGTTCTAAGAATTCTCATGTTTCATAGTTAATTTTATTTGTTATAATCATGTTTCATAGTTAATTTTATTTGTACCAGAATTGCTGGTTTAGTTTTCTGTAATTAGATGCAAGATGTGGAGAGGATGCTCCTCCAAATTTGGTATCGAGGTAGAGCCTAAAAATGGGGGACTTGAGGAATACTATCTGAAGCCAGCCGAATCCAATCCACGACTATAGTATCTCTTATAGTTTGTTTGGTAAGATAAAATGAGGTGGAATGAAATTGAAATATAAATAATGACAAACCCAACCCACCTAGAGCGCATTTGAAGTCTATGAATCCGGCCCATTTTAACATTAAAGCTTAGGCCCACTGCTTTTCGTGGCAAATTTAATTTTGCCAAACCGCCAACATGTAAATAAAATAAATGAGTACTCTTAAATACTACCTTCTATTTATATTTTAGGAATAACCTGTCAATTATTGACCGTTTATACTTTATAGGATAAATTGCAAGTTACTACCTGTGTTTTGAAAAACCTACACGAAATCTTCATGTGTTTTTTAATTTTCATAAAACACTCACGTATTTTTATAAACACTGCTCGTCCTAAACCGTAAGCATCTTTCTCTATTTGCTCACTTTAACATTATTTTATTCGATTTTTTTTGATTATTTTATATCCTAGTACCTTAATAATTAATATTGAAATCATTAAACCTACGAAATATATAATAATCGATGTTCGATTTTTATTTTTCCATCAAACTTCAAAAAATGAATAATATGACAAATCGAATGTCGATTTTTATATATTTCGTAGGTTTAATGATTTTAATATTAATCTCTGAGGTATTAATGTAACACCCTAAATCTAATAATAATATCATAACTCAAAATTTAACATTTAATGCGGAAAATGAGTATATATTACTTTTTTTTTTCTTCCTTTCTTTTAAATAACATGGAGAAAATAAAATATGTATCTAAAGAGTACTCCCATAAATAAGACTTGAGAATTTAACCATCATTTGGATCAACTCCATTTAAATGAAATGGAAGAGAATAATATCTTTACAACATGACATTTGCAAAGTAATTATGCGGAAATAGAATTTTTATGATAACATAATGTGCCATTCGACCTCCCGTGCGACTCCGAGCTCAAAAACCTGAAATTTGTTAATGTGGGGAGTGAGCACACAAAAGTATACTCAGTGTGGGATTGTATGCATCGTTATCCAAGTTAATAAAATGGTAAACACATATGGTCGACCTCAATCTTAACATCATTTCCGCACGGTGACATATCAAGGACCTCACAGTCCTGGGCCCATTTAGCGAGCCCTTGGCGGCATAATTCGTTGTGCACAACTTATATGAGAGCGTTTATGGACACTTTTCAGGGTAACGGTCCCGCTACTCACAATCATCATAACTTAAGTGAGAGCACCTTAATGACACTTTTCAGAGTAACGGTCCTGCTCCTCACAACTCACATTCATCATAATTTCAACACATACTGTCATCAAAGTATTAAAATGGATAACAGATATCAACGGCATAACTTAAATAAATCACCACACCTTAACCTTCAACTTGAATAATGAAGTTGGGCAATGAAAATGACTCAATCGTCTTAGTCGCGCCGCGCCTAGTAACATGAATATAAAAGAATACTTTATGAGGGCCTAAACAGACTTAAAATGAATTCCTTGAACTTAAGGAAACCTCTAAATTATATTTAGAGTAATTTTGAACATTTAATGAAAATCATACTTTTGAGAATAATACCAGTTAGTTAACCTAATCTAAACCCAATTGTTTTTTTTTTCTTTTTCTTAATAGATTATGGATTCATACATCAGAACCAAAGCCTACTAAAAAGATTTAAGTCATAGATTAACTTAATATTATTCAGAATTAGTTGGCTCTCGGTTCATGCTTCAAGAATGAGAAATAAAAACTTCTTATCTTTAATCAAAAATAATGTCTTCTAATTAATATATCAAGAGTGCATTACTCACTTGTCTAATCCAACACAGGTGGCTCAAGCTTTAATTCATTAGACATTAAAATATATTCATTTCCAAATTATTTAATTTTTATTTAATGGCCCAAAAAGAATAAGAAAAGCACATGAATTACTAAGTCCCCTATTTCTCCACTCTCGACCCCTCACTCTTTGTTGTCTCTCCTCTCCCAATTTGCACAGAATACCAATACAGAAGATCCCCAACCTTATATCCTTAATTCTATCTTCTCCACTTTTCTTCCTAATTTCTCTTCTTTTGGCCAACAGTAACAGACTGCTGCCTCAATCACTGCCCTCGCTTCCTCTCGGTCGCTGCCAGCTCCCTCTCTCATATACCCCCTTTTACTCCGATTACTATAAGATGTGCTGCTACCCCTGCCGGCGGAGAACCGTTGCAGCCCTCTTCTGTCTAATTCCCATTAATCTCCCTTCCTTCAGCCAATTGCAGCAGCAAACATTAATATTGCCGCCGCCGGTGTTTCCTCACAGTCCCCTGCTCGACACACTCGACTCAACTCCGCATACTTGCCTCTATTCCCCTATCTTCCATCTCTCACTCAAATTCTACTTCCCTTCTTAAATTATAAAGCTTCAAGCCACATGATTTAATATGTGAGGTGTTTTATTTGCCGGAAATTATTGGAAGTATGAATCGTTATGAATTTTTGGGTTGTTATAACATATTCTGAAGGTAAAATTCAAGGTTGAAGCTTATATCTTTCGAAAACCTAATGAAAAATAAAATTGCTCAACACATGAATTAAAACTCACTGAAGCTCCTGATTATATGATGGTAGCGCGTCTGCTTACGATGGACGGAGTGTGATTCTAAGAATTTGGTGCAGAGATTTAAACTGAATAATCTTTGTGGGAAGAAGAGAACTTTTCGCAGAGATTTTAAGATTGGGAATTCATGGGCTATATGCTGAATTTTGAGTTCAGAGAAAAATAAGAACGAGGGCTACTGCGATTTCGAGATTGGATTGAAACGCAAATATTTACTCCCAAAACTTGCCGACTATCTTTTAGATTTCTTTTATTTATTTATATATTATCATTATCCATTGTTATTATATACAAATCTTAAAAGTCGAATGGGCTGCTATTCTAATGAAATCCAATACAGCCCAATATTCATTAGTAACCCAATTAATATTATCGATCCACTCTACCACTTCGGAATAATTCAGTCTGATAACTTGCTTTCCAATACTTAATGAAACTTGTCTATAGAAAAATTAGCCTAAATTATATAAAGTTCATCAACATAATATTTGGTCCAAAATAATTATTTATTTTAACTTGAAATCCTTCATAAATTAATCCCAAAGATACTTTTTAAGGCCCAAATTACTTTAAAACTTCTTCATTTTACTAGGGGCGCGACTTTGACTAAAATAAGCTCGATAACAAATAAAATATTCATAAAATTCATGAGTTGAACATTTAAATAAAACTAAACAAATAACTTGAAATTGCCTTAAATAAATAGTTGGATTTGGGCTGTGACAATTAAGATATAAAACAATCGAAAAATCAAACAAAATAATGCTAAAATGAGCAAAAGGCGATATGTGCTCACGGTTTGAGTATAACGAGCAGGGTTTATGAAAACACATGAACGTTTTATGCAAATTAAAAAATATATGGGGATTTTGTGTAGGTTTTCCAAAACACAGGTCGTAACTTGCTATTTCCCTATATTCTTCAATAGATAAGGATCCACAACCAAATTTAGATTATTTGAGGAAATTTTATCCTTCAATCATTAATTCATTATTATCAATGTAGCTTGCGTTAGAGCAATCACAGTGCCGTGGAGAGCTCGCCGCTGTGAGCGAGCCCCACAACGAGACTCCTCAGCATTGGCGAAGCGAGGCGAGACTCGCTCTAGCCTCAGTTTTCTTTACCTTTTCCTCTTTTTTTTGATTTTTTTTTTGATTTTTTTTTTGTTTTTTAATATGAATTTGAATCTTAATTTATGTAATTTTAAATTTGAATTTTATTTGATTTAAAATCTGAATTTCATTTAAGTTGTGTATTAAAATTATGATTTAATTTAAAATTTTATTTATGCAAGTTTTATTTATTTATTTTATTTATATAACTTTGTTACTAGTTGTTCGAGGTCTGACATTATTTTTTCGATCGATTTGGTCAAAGAAGTATGGACACCATTGCTCATAATTAGTAGTTTTATTTTTTTAATTTGCATTTTTATGTAATGTTGTTTTTAAATTCAATAAATAAAAATATTTTGAAGTATTATATTTTTTTAAATTAAATATATTACATAAAAGAAATTATATAAATAAAAAAAATTGAAGAAAGCCTGCGCATTAGTGCGGGTTTTGAGGATGGACTCTCTTCACTAAAAAAGTGGAAGAGGGCCCTTACAAACTTTACACCAATTAGTATTGTTGCCCGTGTAATGCACTAGATATGATTTACGTTAATTATTATTATAAGAAAAGAATTAAGCAAATGTAAAGATGAATTTAATTAATGATAGTAAAAAAATTTGCACGTGAGAATTTTCGATTAAAAATAAAAATACCGATATTAAATGAACATATGGGTATAACTGTTACCCATTTATTCGTAATTGAATCATTCAAAAATATTTATAATTTATATTTATATTTATTTTATATTTAAATTAATATCAGATGGTATATTTTTAGTCTCTACTCTGGTATCCAAAATAATTTTTATTAGTGTTCATGACTCAGTCATCTCAAAAGAAATGGCTTCTATCCATGACATGTTTAATTTTTAATAATAATTAGACAACAATCAAACAATAACAAAGCCATCGCTACTAAAATGAGAAAAATAAATAAATCTAAGAGGAGGAAAACAAATAAATTACAGCTGTGGGCTATCACACTCACACACATAAATGGCATAAATAAGAGAAAAAAAAATAAAATGGGGAGAAAAGCTACAAAAGATGAATGAGGATTGTAAATGTATTTTTAGACTTTGGCTTCAAATAAATTCAGTTCATGGCCTTCATATGATAGACAATTATTTAATTAATCAATTTGTACTATTAACCATCAGTTAAATGAAATCTCATTGATCTTTAAACACTTGGGTAAGTACTAAGTATTGTTCATAAAATTTTTGAATGTGTGTTTTTGGGGAAAATGACAATTTTATAATATTAGCAAACAATTGAACTTTTAAATATTGTAATAGAAGTGTGTTACAAAAACAAAAAAGAAAAACAAAAACCTAAGGCAGAAAATATAGGACAATTGAAAAAAAAAATCACCAACATTTTTTACTTTGTTGCAAATTAAACACTAGTTTTAAATTGGTGAATTAAATCATGAAGTTTATTTTTTGTGAATAAAATCACGAACTTCCATGTTTTACAGTTAAAATTTTATCAAAAAAATTCTCACGCTTACAAAGACTTTCTGGGACGTCGGAATTAAAAAAACAACATACATTTACTTGTAGAAAAATGAAGGTCGTGTTTCAATTCGCTAAATTTAAAAATTCACGATTTAGTGCTAGTTTGATAGCCATGACGAGAAATAGCATGATAAGATAAAGATCATGATAATAATCTGGGATGACTAAGATTATAATCTTATTTTGATGTTTGGTGGTAAATATAAGCACATGAAGATATCTTGTATTGCTTGTTTGGTAGGCAAGTTGAATATCATGAATAAAATATAAATTTACCAATTTATCCCTGCTGGAATTGCTTAAATACATGCCACTGAAGTTCATATAATTAGGTGCATGTTTGGTGATTAATCTAGTAATGTCTATATTAATAGTATCAAGGTAAATAGTAGAGAATAAATCTATATAGCTAATATATGTAAGTATTTGGTAGCATTACTAAAATCTATGTACAATTATAACAAGTGTTTGGTATAATTAAGCTCTATGTACATTAAGCTCTATACTAACTTGTATAATTTCTAAAATAACATTGTAATTTTTATTAAATTATAAATATATCTTTATTTTCTTTAATTATCAATTCCTCTATATTTTTTGGGGCTAAAAGGGGCAATATGATTTTACTATGCAAATCCATATTACTTAAATGGGGGACAAGGTGAGTTAAATATGAGTGAGGAAATAATGTTTTAGTGGAGGGCTTTGATTTAGCATAGGGCCTCATGTTTAACTAATATAGTTTACTAAACATTAGTCAAAGTCATACTATTATACAATAATAGGCTTTATATAGCCTATCAAACAAGAAGTCTACTACAATAGACCTTGAAGGCAGAATTTGAACTTCACCAAATTCATATCATATATTTACATCGCTTCTCAGCCATTTCTTTCTCACGGGTGACTATTTTTTGTTTACGATTTTCACCATCAGCACTCGAATCAATATTAATTTGCTCAGTTGAGAAAGCATTTCTTTAAATATCTGTGTAGAAATCCACTTGCAGAAGCCATATTGAAAATGAAGACGGAACTACTTCAGCCATGTCACACAACTTTTTTAATCAACAAATCTTTCCCAATACATACAGGCCGCATCATCCCTTCACTGGAGATTTCAATACCAAACTCAGAAGATTTATTTTACTTCCTATTTCATTACTGGTTTATGAGCATTGAAATTTTATTTAGTTTCTCAACATTTCCACGAATCATTCTTTCAACAACATAAGAATGCATCAAGCCCAAGTATATCATGGATAAAAAGACAGCCACTTATTAATTATTAAAAAGCCCAAATTTTTTTTAGTACAACTAGCTAACAATGCACTTTATTCTTTGAATGATTATCAGATTTTGTCCCTCAAACTTGTATGCTACTCAAATTTACAAAGCCCAATAGATGTGATCCATAATTCTTTTTCTGGAGAAGAGATTATAAGTTTAACCCATATTTATTTTCAATATTTGTCCCTATTACCTGAAGCGTTAGCACGCAAGGGGAGGGATGGGCAGTCGGTGGTAAACAGGCAGTAGACGGCGGCGGCGAGGCAGTTGGCAGCGACGAGAGGGACTATCGGGCGTAGAGTTGAGCGGCGTAGGGCTTTAGCAGGAAAAAGACGGAATAGAGAGAGAGAAGAATAAGGCGTAGGGCATTTTCGGATATGTTGTGAAATAAAGAAACACTGTTCAATCATTTAACTCTTATCGGACCTAGGGATGGCAGTGGATCCGGACCCGGTCCAGATTTGGGAGTCCAGATTAGGGCTGGGGAAAAATACGGAAAAATTGATATACCGTTCATACCGTATCAAAAAATTATTAAAAATACCGTAATTAAGGTATACTGAAATATTCGGTAAGGTATCATACCGTACCGTAAAACTAAGGTAAGGTAAAAGTATATACCGTTGTATACTGTACCGTAAAACTATTTATATTTTATATTCAACATTTTGTTTTCGGAATAATTACGGATATGAAAAAGTTATTATTCTCTCATTCTCTCTTTTTTCTATCTTCCTCTCTACAATTTAGGTTCATTTGGTTATTATTTTACAAAACACACATTAAATCTACACAAATCTACAAGGGCCCTTTACAGATGTAAAGTTTTATATTTTTTAGTTTTGTTTTCAACTACTTATTGTTTAAATATTACTCCTTCCGTTCCAAATTAATCGTCTCACTGTATTATTTTATGTCTCACATATATTCAAAATATGGGACGATGAATTTCGGACGGAAGAAATACTTGACAAGATGTGAATAATGTTGGAATTTAATCTTTGTATGATATTTTAAGGTATACCGACTTCATACCGAAACTAAGGTATACTGACTTAAGGTATACCGAAAGTAACGGTAAGGTAAAGGAGTTGAATTTAGCATACCGCAATTTAAGGTAAGGTACAAGGTATGACGAAAAAGTGAAGGTATACCGTACCGACCCACCCCTAGTCCAGATCCATTTTTTAAGATTTGGAATGCTAAAATTTTGGACCCGGTGGATTCGGGTCGGATCCGGACTTCACTCTTACTTTTCAAAATTGGATCTGAAATTTTATTTTTGAGATCCAAATCCGGCCCAAGGATCCGGATAATTTATAATATATATTATTTTATAATATTCTACTAACAAATATCTATATTTACTTGGTTATTCTAATTAAATCTCAAACTCGAATAAGCTTATTTTTAATTTGAAAGTTCGATGCCTAAAATATGGATATGTTTCATGTTTTTTGCGGATATGTATAAGTGAATGACATTCTTTATTAGCAAGTAGATTACTGGTGTGGAATTTTTTTTGACAGTTAGTGTATGAAAAATTATTAATTTTGGTGCAAATCAATTCATTTATGGTTGAATTTTTTTATTCTTTTTCGGTTCTTTTTCAATGATATTTTTTAGGGGTCAACTACGGATCTGGGTCTAGACCCGAGATCCGCCAGATCCAATGGATTTGGATTTGATTTTTTTAGACCCGATGAATTTGGGCTGAATTTGAATCTTGGGTTAAAATTTCGAATCTGGATCTAGACCAAACAAGATTCGGCCCATTGTCATCCCTAATCGGACCTCCAACACCCGAAAATAATATAAAAGGCTACAGTGGTATTTTACCCGGGCCGGCCTAATTTCCCGGGCCAGCAAAAAATGAATCTAACCTACCAAATATATGTATAAGCCCAAAAAAATTATTTTATCATGGTTTATGAGGACTACCAAACATGGCTTCGCAAAATTTAAAAGTGGCGTTTAATTTGCAAAAATGCAAAAATTTGGTGATTTTTTTTCAATTAACCCAATAGACAAAACATACTAATGAATTTTTGAAGAATTTTTTTTACGTAATATGTAGAATCCCATAAAAAAAAAAAATTTCAAAAATCTATTTTAAAAATCCATTAAAAATCTAAAATAGATCTCATTGAAAGAGAGAGAGAGGTCTCTAATTTTCTCATTCATTTCATTCAAGTTTCTAGTTGGCGCTTGTGGGAGACGGAGAAGGCGCAAATTCGATCAATTCCTTGGAGCGCAGCCACGGCTTGACCACCGCCGCCGCCTCGAAAGTCTTGGGCGCTCCGCCGCGAGTGGCGGCGGAGATCTTGAGGTAGTACTTGAAGCCAGAGACCACCTGCGTCTCCGCCTCCACCACCTGAGAGAACACGAGCAGCCTCTCGGCGGAGGCGCTGCCGTTGGCCTTCTGCAGGCGGTTATACTCTCAATTTGAATTCGATGGGTTAATAGATCAACCCAAGTTGCAGCCAATGGAAAATCAGCGCTTCAAATTGGTATTTAAATTATTATGCAACACAAATTACATTATCTTTTTTTTCTTTCAACTTTTAAAACCTACTTATATATGTGATTGTCTGCAAAAAAAAATAAAAAATGGACAGATCATCATTCATCAAATACATACGCTTCAAAATTTTGGTTAGTGCTGTGAAGTGGTGGTGGCTCATGGGGTTCTTCTGTGGAAGATAAGTACTTACTGAACTTGATTCTATTTTGAATTATTCAGCAAATGCAAGAGGTGGTCTAATTACGTCCTCAACTTTTTCTTCCCCCCCCCCCCCCAATTATCTCTATGATAGCATGTTCATGATATTACAAGAATTATGTGTTGATAAGAAAATTACAAAAAATATAAACTAATACAAGCTTCAACAAAATTTGCAAAATAACTACATTTAAGAAATCCTATATTACTAGGCAGCTAGAATGTTTTTTTCCCCCTACATATTTTTCATTCAGAATAGATAACAGCTTTTGCAAGTAAATTCTCAAATGTTTACTAAATTTCAATTGCGTACTATGGTATCTTTGACTCTTATGTGACCATTTTATTTTGTGCGGACTTTTTCATCAATCAGTAATTCTCTTGACTTCGAGCATAGAAAATACTCTATGTACTAGCTTGTTTGGCATCAGAGCATTTCATAGCATCTTCTCGCATTTCATATTTCTCATTAGAGTATTTTGTGTTTGTTGAAGAATGGCGGAGGCATTTCTTCAAGTGGTTCTTGATAATCTGAGCACCTTCATTCAGGAGGAGATCGGACTGATTTTGGGTGTCGATGAGGAGATGAAGAAGCTGTCCAGCACCCTCACCACCATCCAAGCTGTGCTTGAGGATGCCGAAGACAAGCAGGTCGAGAGCAGGCCCATCCGGGACTGGCTGCGCAAGCTCAACGTGCTTGCATACGAGATCGATGACGTCTTGGACGACTGCAACACTCATGTCTCCAAACTCAGCAGCTCCGGTAGCAAACTCAGCTGCTACGGCCTCAATAAAATTCTGTATCGCCACAAGATCGGGAGGAGGATGAAGCATGTTACGGAGAGAATGGATTCTGTTGCTGCCGAGCGAGCAAAGTTTCATCTGCGCAAGATGCCGGTAGATAGGCCAAGGGAAGTTGCTGCTGCTGCACGTGAGACGGGTTCCCTGTTGAAGGAGGCCGATACCATATATGGGAGGGACGAAGACAGAGACAAGATTGTGAAGATGTTGGTAGAAGATGTGAGAGAGAAACAGGTGATGTCGGTGCTTCCAATCATTGGTGTTGGAGGCCTTGGGAAGACGACTCTAGCTCAACTTGTCTTTAACGATCCGCCGTCCGCGTGTGGTGGACCACTTCGAGAGAAGAATCTGGGTCTGTGTTTCTGACAATTTTGACATAAAGTCTTTAGTGAAGGCGATGATCGAATCTGCGACGGGGAGTGCAAAAGATTCGGACCTGCAGCATCTGGACGCTCTAGAGCGTCGCCTCTGGGAGTTATTGAGCCAAAAAAGACTTTTGATTGTGTTGGATGATGTTTGGAACGATCAGCAAGAGAAATGGTTAGAGCTGAAGAGTATTCTATCATGTGGATCCAATGGCGCATCCATCATCGTCACCACACGCCTTAAGAAGGTAGCTGATATAATGGGTACACTTCCATCTCATTGCCTGCAAGGGCTGAAGGATGAGGATTGCTGGATGCTGCTCAAGCAACGAGCGTTTGGACAACATCAAGAAGAAGAAACGAAATATCCAGAGCTACAAGAAGTTGGGATAGAGATTGTCAAAAAGTGTGGTGGAGTGCCGTTAGCTGCTAAGGCCCTTGGAGGAATTCTATGATTTAAAAGACGAGAAAACGAATGGAAGTATGTGAGAGATAGTGAGATGTGGAAGCTATCGCCAGAAAACAGTTTGATAGTCTCAACTTTGAGATTGAGTTATCATCTTCCTTTGAAGTTGAGGCAATGCTTCGCTTATTTTGCAGCCTTTCCAAAAGACTATGAAATCCTAAAAGAAGAGTTAATCCGTCTGTGGATAGCTCATGGGTTCATTTCATCAAAGGGAACAAAATCACAAGTGGAAGATGTTGGAAATAAAATATGCGATGAATTGCTACTCAGATCTCTTTTACAATCAAGTAGTGATGATAAGGTCAGTATGCATGATCTTATTCATGATCTGGCGCAATCAGTGATGGAGAACAACGTTCCTGGAATACAGATTGAAACAAATATGGCAAGTGCATCATCTACCTTCCGCCAGGTAAATTTGTACGAGAGATATGTCGTGTTTCCTAGAACATTTCAGCAAGACATGACCATTTCTTCCATCATGGAGCTCACAAGTTTAAGTGTATTAGATGCAAATTATATACGATTAAAATATTTGCCTCCTTCCATTGCCAATCTCAAACATTTAAGATACATGGTTTTGTCTTATTCTCAAATTAGCACTCTACCCAACTCGTTATGCAGTCTTTGGAATTTGCAAATCCTTAATCTAGATCACTGCGATAGGCTTGTGAATCGTTGTCAGAGATGCCTGAAAACATTGAGTACTTTGTTGTGGGTTCCAACAAAGGAAACCAACTTGAGGAACTTGAATGCTTGAATCTCAGCGGAAGGCTTGAGCTTCGACACTTGGAGAGAGTAAAAGACCATTCAAATGCAAAGAAAGCAAATCTTGATGAGAAAAAGAATCTTCAGAAGTTGAAGTTGTCGTGGGAAAGAAATGGTTCGTCCAAATTTGGCAAAGATGTTTACGAGAAGGTGTTGGAAGCACTTGAACCTCACCCCAATCTTGAACAACTTAGCATAGCTGGATTCAGCGGTAGATGTTTTCCGCTTTGGATGAGAAACTCAACTCTGAAAAAAATAGTAAAGATTAAGATTATGTATTGCCATAACGTTACGCGCCTTCCAAAACTGGGAGAGCTACCTTATCTTAAAATTTTGTGGTTATATAACGTGGGGGTGGAGTACCTAAACGAAGAAGATGAAGTTGGCAGTGGAAATCTAGCAAAGGTACAATTTCCGGCTCTGGAACTTTTGAATTTAGTTGATCTCCCAAATCTGAGAGGGTTCTGGAAGGAGCAAGAGAGTAAAGAAGCATTCCCAAATCTTAAAGAGCTAAAGATTGAGGGTTGCTCTTTATTAATGCTACCGCCAGTTGAAAAGTTGGCGTATCTATGGTGCAATAGCTCGAATCTTGCTTTATTCTCCAAACTAGATTCACTTACTAGACTCCATGTGCTGATAGAAGATACCACGGCATGTTTTCCAATAGAAACGGTGGTAAGGTTCACCAATCTCCGACATTTGAAAATTGATGGTGCAAAAGAAATCTCAGTGCCAGTAGAAGGTATACAAACTTTAAAAGACAACCTTATTGTTCTCTATATAGTCAATTGCAAGATAATGAGATGCATTCTGGAAGGACTGCTACGCCACCTTATGGCTGTGGAGAATCTGAGAATAAGGTCGTGCCCGGAATTAGTAGAGCTGCCAGAGGAGATCAAACATCTTCATAATCTTGAATGCATCCTCTTAGATGGTCTTCCGAAGATGGCGGGCTTACCCGAAGCCTTACACCACCTCACCTCACTCACAAGGCTAATACTAAGAAGACTTCCTGAGCTGGAATCCCTCCCTGACTACCTACATCACCTTACGTCCCTGGTTCTTGTAGAGTGCCCAAAGCTTGTATCACATCCACCTTCTATTCGAAATAATCTAAAGGATCTAAGTGTGCAGAGATGCCCGGAGCTGGAGAGGCGGTGCAAGAGAGGAAGCGGAGACTACTGGCTTAAGATTGCCCACATCCCCCTCCTCCAGATCGATGACTAGCTAACTTCACAGGTATATTATGATACCGAATATGTGGATTTATAATGGTTATGTGCTTTCGTTTTCTTTTCCATTTATACAAGTAGATGGATATATGTATACTGATTCAACGCATAGAATTGAATTGACACAGGGGTGCATGAAAACTGAAAATAATCATTTTGTCAAAATTAATATTTAACATTTTTATTTTTATTATAACATACTATACTAATCTTTTCAAAATTAGAGAGTATTACTGGCCAAGGCCTCAAAATACTAAAGTACTTATAGTAATTGACAAATATTTCGCATTAATTATTTTTCATTATATGCTTTTTTAACTTTTCAAATAAATTATTTTTATGTCGTGTTGGATATTTTAGTGTAATTGGATTGACTTGTTTGATCAGTATCGTCATAATAATATATCATATAAGTTTGGTGGTGCGGAATGCACGCTTATATGAATTTATTATGATTTTATGGGAGAAGCCCCTAAAGGACGGGGGTTTGGGGGCAGCGCCCCCGATAGCGGGGTCCAAGGGACGGCAGCCCCTGGCTAGGGTCGAGCTGGGGACTATTTTGCAATTTTCGAAAAGTTGCAAAACTACATTAAAACTGATACGAATCAGTTTCTTATGATCTGATCAATTCTCATTTGTTTTGGTTCTGCATTCTCAAAACAATCCCATACTAAAGTTCGAAATACTCTGAATTATATCCGATTGAATAATTCGATAGAACCGTCGAATTGATTCGATCTGAAAGTGTTCTCACGCCTTTCAGAGAATCTGTTTTTTTTGTTCGTTTGTCATAAATTTTTACTTACATGTCGTTCATCGCGATGGCGAAAATTCTCTGTATTAGCAATATTTATTATAGGTTAATCTTCTAGTACTGTAGTAGTTAATTTAGAAGCTGTACTTCATTATATATATGTATGTTTGAGAGAGCATATTTATTTCTTGATTCTCACTTCTTTAGTCTTTAAGCATTTATTCTCTCTCTCTCTCAAATTATTCCACCATGGCCGGAGCCACCACCATCCTCACTCTCCTCCTCCTCTCAGCTGCCATTTCCCTCCCAGCAGCAAATTCCCAAGAATTCTCAAGACGTCTCTCCAAACGAGAGTTGGGGCTGAAGAGGGAGAAGCTGAGCCACCTCCACTTCTACTTCCACGACGTCGTCAGCGGCCGCAACCCCACGACTGCCAAGGTGGCGCAGGCCGCCACCACCAACACCTCCGCCACGGGGTTCGGCTTCCTGGTGATGATGGACGACCCCCTCACGGTGGGCCCCAACGTGAGCTCGAAGATGGTGGGCAGAGCTCAAGGGATGTACGCCTCCGCCGACCAGAGCGAGGTGGGGCTTCTCATGGTGTTCAATTTCGCCTTCCTCGAGGGGAAGTTCAACGGCAGCACCCTCAGCGTGCTGGGGCGGAACAAGGTGTTCACCGCCGTGAGGGAGATGCCCGTTGTCGGCGGCAGCGGCGTTTTCCGGTTCGCCCGCGGCTATTCTCAGGCGAGGACCTTCTTCTTCGACCCCAAGACGGGGGATGCTGTGGTTGAGTACAATGTCTATGTTTTCCATTATTGATTCATATTCCTACCTTATCTTTCGAGTAATCTTGTTGTGATTCATTGCAGAAAAATGAAAGTGGGACAATGTCTTTTGTTTGTTTGTTTGTCTTACGCTCAATATCATGATTCATGCTATTGTTATTTTGTTTTGGTATCGTGTTATCATTCTTGATTATGGGGTTACTTGTCGTTTTGGGTTGTGTAATATATTGATGAGTAGGTTTGTTTGGTGTAGATCTTGTCTGGTTATCAAAAATTGAGTAATTAGTTCACGTTGCCCACAGAAAAGAACAATAATGAAAAATCTGATTTTATGAATAATAAATAAAAGTAGTATATACATTTTTTTTTCCCTTCCTATAAATATTGATTATTTTTCTCACTAGTTTGTTGTCTTGAATGTGGGCCTGTAAACCTACGTCCAATTTTTTGTTCCTACACCAAAAAGTAAGAAAAAAAGAATCCGGTCCATTTTAATAAACCCACCCCACCTGTAGCCTATTTGAAGTCTATGAATCAGACCCATTTTAACATTAGAGCTTAGGCCCACTGTCTTTCATGGCAAATTATATTGTGCCAACATGTAAATAAAATAAATAAGCATTAAATGATCATATCCTTCTATTTATATTTTAGGAATTGAATACCCATAAATTTTGTAAATTTAGAAGGGACTAACTTGTCAACTATTGACCGTTAGTAAGCATATATATTCTTCAATAGATAAGAATCCACAACCAAAATTTAGATTATTCGAGGAAAACTCATCCTTCAATCATTATTATCCGTGCTTGCGTTACAAACTCTCCACCAAAATGTGTTACAAAAACGAAAAAAACAAAAAAACAAAAACAAAAACCTAAGAGCAGAAAATATACTATCATACAACTTATTACCAGAAAATATGAGAGATTCTCTCTAATTTTCTCATTTATTTCATTCGATTTTCTTGCTGGCGCTAGTGGGAGACGAAGAAGGCGCAAATTCCACCAATTCCTTGGAGCGCAGCCACGGCTTGACCACCACCACCGCCTCGAAAGTCTTGGGCGCTCCGCCGCGGGTAGCGGCGGAGATCTTGAGGTAGTACTTGAAGCCAGAGACCACCTGCGTCTCCGCCTCCACCACCTGAGAGAAGACCAGCAGCCTCTCGGCGGAGGCGCTGCCGTTGGCCTTCTGCAGGCGGTTGTACTCTCCCACGCAGTATCTGCCCAGCTCTTGTATCTCCTTGTTACCCTCGATGTTCTTCACTCGCGTCCGCCCTCCCACTTTCCTGCCGATCGCGGCGGCGCGGTGGGCGAAGACGGCGGCTAGGAGGAGGAGGGTGAGGAGCAGAAGCGGAGAAGGGATTCTTGATTTAGCCATATATATATGTGTGTGTGTGTTTTGATGAGTGGGAGTGTGTTTTGGGATGAAGATGAGGTGAGTATATATAGAGAGAGAGAGGATTTGTTGAGTAATTCAAGAGAGGGAGAGGACACGTAAGGACGGGGGTGGCGGCAGCTGCGAGGTGCCGCGTTTTTGCAATGCAGTGGCTAAATTCCATAAGAAATATGAAAAGAAAATGTAAATTGTGCAGTGAGCAGAAGATAGAATTGTGTTCGGATTTTTTTGTAGTGTAGTGGACGGGAGGATGGGGTGTGGGGCTACTACCATGATTGTGAGGTACATCAACATCACTATTCTTTTCGTATCCGTCCAAAAATCACCGTACCGTTCTACTCCCTCCATTTCGCTTAATTTGGCTCATTTAAATAGTGGCTTTTCTGGCACGGTTTTCCACGCTTCTTGATGATGGGTTTTAAAATGGATTTTTGAAGAATTACTTTTTTTACGGGATACTACGACTGTCGTAGTATCCCGTAAAAAAAATAATTCTTCAAAAATCCATTTTAAAACCCATCATCAAGAAGCGTGGAAAACCGTGTCAACACAAGCTAAAAAGTTTTGAGCCAAGTTAAGTGAAATGGAGGGAGTAGTATTTAGTCAAGTATTCTATTTGTTTGATTTAATTTGGATTATATTTTCCAAATAATTACGTCTACTTTAGGCGGAGCCAGAACTTCAATTTAGTGGGGTCACGGCCGGTGGAGTAGCGGCGGCGGGAATGGGATGGCAATGACTGAATTGGAGAGTATTGGATTCGCATCCGATGGATTCGCCACATAGCGTATTCTTATTTAATCTTATATATAATTCCGCAGCGGATTTCTGATACCACAACGATCCATGCCCTCTACATCCCCCGTTCTCTATTTATCTAAATTACATATAATTATACATATTAATATTAATTATAATAATCTATCTATATTATACATACATATCTACTTGGATTATATTTATCTAAAATATATCTATATTCAATTATTCACTAATAACTAATACATTACTTAATCATTAACGAAAATATATTCAGATTAATTAATGCCTACATAACCTGAAAATAAATTAAGATCCAATATGCAAAATCTATATATCTATATATCTATAATAGCAAATCACGTCAAATTTGAATTTAAAAGATGAAAATTTAAATTCAATTTTTTATTAGTTTATTTTTATAAGAAACATTGTATAAAAATTATATATATAGATACGTATATAATAAATTTATATAGCAATTTTCATTTTTCAAATTCTAATAAATAGAGAAGATATAGTAACAAACAATACTATATACATTTATGGAGAAATGATATGCTACTCACCTTCCGGTGGGCACCTCGTCGTTTTATCATGTCTGCATTGCTTTTTTTTAATTTTTATTTTTATTCTATATTATAGTATCTTAGAAATTAATTTACCTAACGTAGATGCTTAGTTATAATGTGCAGACGTAAGATGACCGAATTAAATACTCCCTCCGTCCCCTTCTACTTGAGCCCGGTAAAGTGGGCACGTATATTAAGATAGTAATAATACTTTGTTAATTATAATTATTAAATTATTTTATTAAATTTTAAAAAATAGAAAATTGGAATAAATTCATATTTCCAAACTTAAAAACACTGTAATGAAACAAAAATTCTTAATTATGCCATTAAAAGTCCCTTAATTACACTACTAATTGGGTCTAATTATTTCTATTTTAGGAAATTGCTCAAGTAGAGTGGGACGGCCCAAAATGGAAATTGACTCAAGTAGAAGGGGACGAAGGAAGTATATAGCCAATTTGAAGAATACAACAGCAGTTCTGAAACTACTTGTGAGGTTCCGATACTTTCTTTTAGCTAGCGAGCATATAAAATATATAATTACCCAGAAACAAACATCAAGTCCTGAGCTCCGAACATATATAGTTATACAATTTATTCCTGCATAAGAACACTTCACATCATCCCCTCATTCATAGACTTGAAATTAGGCAATCACAAAGAGTTTTCTGAAATTAGTAGTGAAATTGTATTGTGGTTTCATTTCAGTATGGCAGAGGCATTTCTGAAAGTGGTTCTTGAGAATCTGGGGTCCCTGATCAAGGATGAGATCGGGTTGCTTATGGGCATGGAGAAGGAGATGAAGAAGCTGTGCAGCACCCTCACCACCGTCCAAGCTGTGCTGGAGGATGCTGAACTCAAGCAGGTCGAGAACAGGCCCATCAGAGACTGGCTGAAAAAAGTCAACGGCCTTGCCTATGAGATCGATGACATACTAGACGAGTGCAACACTCATGTCTCTAAACTCAACCACTCTAAATCCAAACTCAGCCACTACAGTCTCAAGAAAATTCTGTATCGGCACAAGATCGGGAGGAGGATGAAGCATGTTACGGAGAGACTGGATGTTGTTGCTGAAGAGCGTGCTAAGTTTCATCTGCGCGAGATGCCGGTGGATAAGCTTAGAGAATTTGTTGCTGCCTCGCGTGAGACGGGTTCCTTGTTGAAGGAGGCCGATACCATTTATGGGAGGGACGAAGATAGAGAGAAGATCGTGAAGATGTTGGTGGAAGATGTGAGAGAGAAACAGGAGACGTCGGTGCTTCCGATCATTGGTGTCGGAGGACTCGGGAAGACGACTCTGGCTCAGCTAGTCTACAACGATCCGCGTGTGGTGGAGCACTTTGACTTGAGACTTTGGGACTGTGTCTCGGACAATTTTGACATGAAGACTTTGGTGAAGGCGATGATTGAATCTGGGACAGGGAGCGGAAAAGCTGGGGATTTGCAGCATTTGGATGCTCTAGAGCGTCACTTATGGGAGTTGTTGAGCCAAAAAAATATTTGCTTGTGTTAGATGATGTTTGGAACGAAAACAAACATAAATGGTCTCAATTGGAAAGCATTCTATCATGTGGCTCAACGGGCTCATCCATCATCGTCACCACTCGCCAAAAGAAGGTTGCTGATATAATGGGAACTCTTCCACCTCATTGTCTGGAGGGGCTATCTGACGAGGACTGCTGGATGCTGCTCAGGCAATGCGCATTCAAACCCAAAGAAGAAGAGGTGCCCACGAAGCTGGAAATAATTGGGAAACAGATTGTGAAAAAATGTGCTGGGGTGCCCCTTGCTGCTAAGGCCCTTGGAGGAATTCTGCGATTTAAAAGAATAGAAGCGGGATAGATATATGTCAGAGAAAGTGAAATATGGAAGCTATCGCCGGAAGAGAGCTTGATAGTGCCAGCTTTGAGATTGAGTTATCGTCATCTTCCGTTGGAGCTGAGGCAATGCTTTGCTTATTTTGCAACATTTCCTAAAGACTATGGAGTTAAGAAAGAAGAGTTGATCCTTCTGTGGATGGCTCATGGGTTCATTTCATCAAGGGGAACATTACAAGTGGAAGACATTGGTAATGAAATATGTAATGAGTTGCTACTCAGATCTCTTTTACAACTAGATCTACATTATGGCACGATTGGTATGCATGATCTTGTTCATGATTTGGCGCAATCAATCATGGAGAACAAAGTGCCGGGGATACAAATGGAAGGAAATATCCCTATTGGGTGTACTATCCGCCGGGTAAATTTGCTACACAGAAATATATGCTTTCCTAAAACATTTATGCAAGACATGAACATTTCTTCGAGCATGGAGCTCACACATTTGAGAGTATTAGATGCAAATGGTACAGGAATAAAAGAATTGCCTGTTAGAAAATTTATTTTCTATTAATCTATTTTGTGGGCAACATATTGTTATTGCAATTATATTAGCTATTTATTATTGATGGACTTAATTAAGTGATCTAATTAAGTATTAGTCCATGGGCTATTTTATTGATATGGGCTTATGAGTAGATACCTAATACTAGTCCAATTAGGTGTTTATGGGTAACCTAATTCACTAGTATATAAAGAGTCTCTGGTTATGGTCCCCAATACACTAAATCGAACAAAGTTTCTCTTCTCCCCATCTGGAAGAAAACGTAAGGCTCATAAGGTGATTTAGTTGAGGAAGACCATAATTCCAAATCTATTCGTGTTCGTGGTTTGTGTTCGTGATTAAGGATTCGAGATTGTTCTTGAAGTTATTCCGCATCTAGTAATTCAATCTCAATGGATCCAGGTATTCCTATGATCTTCGATAATCGAGTATCGATGTTTATGGAATTGAATTTATGCTTTATGAAATTGATAAATTCTAACAAGTGGTATCAGAGCAGATCGATTGCTCGATTGTTAGGATCTGTGGAATTTTGTGTGATTTATTTGGCGTTGAATCGTGAATCTGGTCGTCGCAATATGTAATCGAGAATATTTATTTTGGATCCAGGTTATGTGGGGTTTATTTCTTTATCGTGAACTGATGGTTGCGCATAATTATTAATCATGCCACATGATTCATATTTGTTATCAAGTTTTCATCATGTCGATGATTTTGGTGGTATTAGGGTGAAATACCCAACCTCCCATAAAAAACCATAAATCCATCCACCCTTTTAATTTTATAACTCAAATACCCAATCTTACAATTTTGGACTAAGTTACCCTTACAAACTACTCTCTCCATTTCGCTTAACTTGGCTCATTTGAATAGTGGCTTTTCTGGCACGCTTTTCCACGCTTCTTGATAATGGGTTTAAAAATGGATTTTTGAAGAATTATTTTTTTTACGGGATACTACGACGTCGTAGTATCCCGTAAAAAAAATAATTCTTCAAAAATCCATTTTTAAACCCATTATCAAGAAGCGTGGAAAACCGTGCCAGCACAAGCCAAAAAGTTTTGAGCCAAGTTAAACGAAATGGAGGGAGTATTTTTTTTCCTTACTCCTTTTCTCACATAAATTCATTCTTCTTCCTCCTCCTCTCTCTCTCTCCCTCTCCCTCTCTCTCTGAACACCATCTCCGCCACTTCTCCTCTCCCGCCGGGATGCCGCGCTGAGCCTCCACAGGAATTCGTCCAGTGTCCCTTCAGATTCTGAGATTGGCTACGAAGGTGGGGATTTGAATAGCGTGGTCGTGTTGGTGCGGCTGGGGATAAGGCAATGGAGGCAGCGTCGGTGGTGAACGAATTGGCGGTTGTTGCAGCGGATCTAGATTTTCCTCCAGATCTGAGCTTCGCCGTCTATTATGCAATTCTGAACTGATTGCGATCGTCGCCGCCGCCGATGTCCAAGCTTTTGAAAGATGCGATATGCGGTCTCTCCCTCTCTCTCGATATCCTTGTTTTGTGATTGTATTCGCTGTGATTTGCATATGGATTTCTTTGCTAGTGTTTAGGAATAAATAAATGAGAATCTGAACGAATTTGTTATATTATGGAGTCACATTTTCATGATTGTTTGGTCAAATTGAGGTTTAATACAATAATGTGTTCAAACCAAACTTCTTTTTTCTTTTTGTAAAGAATGGGCATTTATTCATCGTTGGAACATCACTGACACATGATGTGCCTTAGTTCAGCTATTACCATTTGGGTGGAAGTTTATTTAGTTGCTATCATGTACGTCTTCTCAGCAATTTGATTGTTTTGTTTAGTGGTTGATTGAAAATTAGATTATTCTTGGAATTCTAGTTTAATTTGTATTTTAGAGGAGATGCACACAAAGTGTTTGTTTCATTGGATGGTAGAATGAGTGTGTAATGTGAATTAATTGTTGATTTGATGAATGTTATGTGGGAGGAATGAATCGCAGAGAAATATTATACCGATAATCATAGATAATCGGTACGAATTGAACAATATCCGTACCGATATAAATATAGAAATTTCTTGTTGTTAAGATATGTGAAGGGTTTTGCTGCTATATGTTTGTTTTTCTAGTTACTCTTGAACTACCTTTGTGTATTTTGAGCTTCTTGTTCTTTCTAAAGTGGATTTAATGCTATTTGTTGTTCCTGAATTCGTACTACATTATAGGTAATCGGTACGACCGATATTTGTAACGATAATCATAGGTAATCGGTACGAATTGAACAATATCCGTACCGATATAAATATAGAAATTTCTTGTTGTTAAGATATGTGAGGGGTTTTGCTGCTATATGTTTGTTTTTCTGGTTACTCTCGAACTACCTTTGTGTATTTTGAGCTTTTTGTTCTCTCTAAAGTGGATTTAATTCTATAGTTGTTCCTGAATTCGTACTACATTAGGTAATCGGTACGAATTGAATAATATTCGTACCGATAATCATAGGTAACCGGTACGATTTGAACAATATTCGTACCGATAGAAATATAAAAATTTCTTATTGTTGAGATTTTGTGAAGGGTTTTGCTGCTATATGTTTGTTTTCCAGTTTCTTTTGAACTATCTTTGTATATTTTGAGCTTCTTGTTCTCTCTAGAGTGGATTTAATGTTATTGTTGTTCCAGAATTCGTACTACACTATAGGTAATCGATACGAATTGAACAATATTCGTACCGATAATGTAATATCCTGAAATTTTCTAAATACTAGAATTTAATTAATTTTAGAAACCAATGAATATGTTAAGAATAGCAAGATAATCTGCACCTCGAATAGTATTTCTAGAATATAATGAAAGATATATGAATTATTAATACTTAGATATATACTATTATATATATAAATATATACGTATATATACATATGTATATTAGGTGTATGCATGAATTTGATATGTACTTTTACACTACTTAAATTATTATTATAATTCTATTAGTTAATTAAGATAATTAAAATACAGGATTATATATATATATATTATATAAATAGCTGTCCATGCATAAAGTAGAATGCATGCATATTATTTGTATATTAGATATACGATATTATAGCAACAATTTAATTTCTTTCACTTGTTTAAATACAATATTGACTTAGTGACTATTCTAGCCTATACAAGATGACTCACGTAAGCTACATGCATGACTCTTAGTTAGTCTTTGATACGTGGCACATAACCAATACACATAGCTTAGGTGAATATAATTTGTAGCCTTAGATGTAAAAATCTAAATCCATAACTAAGCATTTCTTTTCACCTATAAATACCAACGTGAGGTTGTTAGTTCTTATTCATCTCAAAGCTCCGATAATAGTTAATACTCCATTATTCGAAAACTTCTAGCCACTAATCAAGCTTAGATTATCTCGTCTAAATCCCAAAGATTTTGTCGGCAACCTTAGTTTACAAAATAGTTTATCCTCTCCTAAGGCTCTATAGAAGAAGGATTATAGTGTATCGGTTTAGAGCTATTCCCAAAGTTGCTCTAGATATTAGGTGGGTCCAAAATATTTTCAAAGCATATGCAAAGTTTTAAATATCGTTTTTATGTTATAAAAATGCAATTATCCATAAAAATATTTTGTGTGTATGTTCCAAGAAATGACTCCATGGATCGATCGAGATTTATTGTTAGTATCAGATATACTAATTTTGAATTGTGCGCACCCCGGTTACATACGATGCCTTGATCACGTCGCATGTTAACTAATGGCGAATTCCTTGAGTTTCGACTCGGGTTTTCTGCAAGTACTGGGATTATTTAGGGTTACGGCCCTGAACCCGGTCTAGATGAACCAAAGGTGATTTGTAGTCTTGGTTGAGTCCAAGAATGAACATCACACACCCCAAAATGATATTTGTATTTTCAAGAGTTGTTTTCTGCAAGCCTCTTGATATACCATGTATGGATAAATTGCTAGTTTTCAAAATGCTTGCCAAAGGGGCATGATCCACTGAGTACATCAAGTACTCAGCCTAAAACTTTTTCAAATATTTTCAGGTCTGGAAGCAGGTGATGTACGGCAAGGCTGAGGCTGGGGTTGTTGCAGGGCCTTATAAAGTTTCTGCTATGTTATTTTGTTTATAACTCTGATAACAAGACTACTAGTTTTTTTTTTTATAATAAATAAGTCGAGAGCGTCATCTTCCAACCCTCTAGTTATATAATATGGTTTCTTTGTTTTCTAAACTTATTTTTTTTCTTCCCATTTTACTTATTGTTGGATGGAGAGTACCGTGTATCAGTTACTTTTGGAAGCTCGAATTCCCACTCAATTATGGTTATCCCATTTTTCGAAGTGGATGTCGACTCCTCTAGTTTACTGAAAGCCGGTTTACCCCATCTTTTATTTTATGCAAGGTGGAGAGTGTCATGAAATGGTTCCACTTGGACACTCGATTTCCTACTCACTCTTGGTAATTCCAATGTGTCATAGTAGATGGTCGACTCCACTTGGCAACTTGACGCTAGTTTACCCCACCATTTTCTTTATAGTCTCATTTTACGTTTTAAGATACTCGTAAAATGGTCATAAATTAATATTATCCCCTTTCTTCCCCGCTTCTTTAATCCAACCCCCGTCACACCCCGGTTCACAGGAATCGGGGCGTGACAGATAATCATAGGTAATCGGTACGATTTGAACAATATTCGTACCGATAGAAATATAAAAATTTCTTCTTGTTGAGATATGTGAAGAGTTTTGCTGCTGTATGTTTGTTTTCCAGTTTCTCTTGAACTACCTTTGTGTATTTTTGAGCTTCTTATTCTCTCTAGAGTGGATTTTAATGCTATTGTTGTTCTTTATTCGTACTACATTATCCGTAATCGGTACGAATTGACCGATATTCGTACCGATAATCATAGGTAATCGGGTACGATTTGAACAATATTCGTACCGATAGAAATATAGAAATTTCTTGGTGTTGAAGATATGTGAAGGGTTTTGCTGCTATATGTTTGTTTTTCAATTCATCTTGAATTCGTACTACAGTATAGGTAATCGGTACGAAAATAATATTCGTACCGATAATCATCAGTAATCGGTACGAATTGATTCAAATTCGTACCAACAACTTTATATTTAGTTGTGTGATTCATAACATTTGTGTTATTCATAGTTCGTACTTGACATTTCGTACCTCGTACCACTTCCCTATTAAAAAAAAGAAAAATAACTGAAAAAAAATAAAAAAAACCTGAAAAAAATGAAAAAAGATTGAAAAAAATGAAAAATAAAATAAAAAATAAAAAAAAGGGTTGAAAAAGGCTGAAAATAATATAAAAAAAAGCTGAAAAAAAACGAAAAAAGATGAAAAAAGAAAAAAAAAATTTGAAAAATTCGAAAATAGAAAAAACAAAAATATAAAAAAACTGAACAAAGAAATTAAAAAAGAAAAAAAAGGTTGAAAAAATCAAAATTTAAAAATATAAAGAAAATCAAAACAAAAGAAGGCTAAAAAAATAAACTAAAATAAAAAAAACAAAAAAAACTGAAAAAACACAATTGAAAAAACAAAGAAAATAAAATAAAAATAAATTAGAAATAAAAGGAATAAAAATAAATTAATATTGAAGAGAGAGGAGTGAGAAGGGAGTGCTCATGTGCACCCATGTGCATAAAAAGACAAAATAAGGGCATTTATGTCCTATTTGTTAAAATTGGGTATTTGAGTTGTGAATTACATGAGGTGGGTAATTTTTATGTTTCTTATTTGGGAGAGGGTATTTCATGGTTTGCCCCATGATTTTGTGTATGCTTGATTATTGAGGGGTGCGATTATTGATTTCCTTAATTGATTTAAGATGGATCCAACATGCAGCAATACTCTATTTATGCGAGTCTTACATTAATCATTAAGTTGATTTCGGATTTATGATATTAAGTTTCGGTCATATTATGTCTGAAATCGAATGTATGTGTTGATTGCATATTTGTTGGCATGCTAATTGTGTTGATAGCATAAGATAATTAAGGCGTTGTTTCGATTATTTATTGATGACGCGTTGGCTAGTTATTTGCATATATAGTAATAGATATGCTATTTGTTATTCAAGTTTTCGTCAATATAATTATTGTTATTCGCATGTATATATATGCATAAAGTCCTTATATTGATAATTATACCTGTAATGCTATTACGATAAGTGAGGATTTGTTATGGTAATCTTTATGTTACAAATCTTCGTTATATATATTTATATATAAGCATCTAGTTAATTGCAAATTTGGATGCATATTATTGGTTATTATGTATATTTTCGGTAGCAATCGTTTATCTATAAATATATATGTTGAATTGGGGAGATATATATTATATATATATTGAACAATTGAGCTTATTCGAATTTAGCTTAATTGGTCTAGTAATTTTCAATTTATTTGATCAAAGCTTCATGTTGCCATAGTAACCTCTGTAAGTGGAGATCGATTTATTGAATTTATATAGATGGCGTGTGATTTTATTTATGCGTTCTGTGCTCGGCCCATAGGAAGATACAGTTTGGCTAAATAATAAAACACTTGTGGTGGTAAGTGCGTGATAATTATATGGAATTTCATGTGAACATTAGTCAGTCCATAGATAGACTTTTGTTTGACATAACTTATTATCAGTGCTTGATCATTACCAAGATTACCACTGCAGTTAATTTTCGGTCCATAGATAGAGATTAACGTTGTACCGGGAATCTTGAGATGGGTCCCCAATTTGTTTATTTATTCATGTTAATTATGTTTTGTGACATGTATTTGAGTATGTTAATAATTGTTCTCTGGATCCAGTTTCTATTGCCACAGCTACAAATCTCTCTACCCAAGTTAACAACATCCCCATGCTGTCTGGGACAAACTTTAAGGTTTGGAAAGAAACCGTAGAAATTGTTCTCGGTTGTATGGATTTAGATCTAGCTCTTCGATCTGAAAAACCCACTGCAACAGATGAAAATCCAAATGAGGTCAAAACTGAGAAGTGGGAAAGGTCAAATCGAATGTGCATGATGATCATGAAACGCTCCATTCCGGAGGCGTTTCGGGGCTCTATTACTGAAAGTGAAAATGCAAAATTATCTCTTACTGCTGTTGAGCAGTACTTTTCCAAGAATGAAAAATCGGAAGCGAGTAGTCATTTGGCTAAACTCGTCGCCATGCGGTATAATGGAAAAGGAAATATTCGGGAGTACATTATGGAGATGTCTAATCTCGCATCAAAACTCAAGGCACTAAAGTTAGAGCTGTCTGATGACTTGCTCGTGCACTTGGTTTTAATCTCACTTCCTGCACACTTTGGGCAATTCAAAGTGAGTTATAACACTCAAAAGGATAAATGGTCCCTTAATGAGCTTATATCTCACTGTGTGCAAGAGGAAGAGAGACTGCAGAGAGATAAGACTGAAAGTGCTCATCTGGCATCTTCTTCTTACAGTAAGAAAAGAAAAGGAGCTAAGGATACTGCGGTAACATCTTCTAAACAGAAGATGCAAACAAAGATCATGAAAATGATAAATGTCACTTCTGCAAGAAGTCGGGGCACTTTAAGAAAGATTGCCTCAAGTATGCCGTTTGTCGTGCAAAGAAGGGTATACTTCTAACTTTAGTTTGTTCTGAAGTTAATTTATCCTTTGTACCTTTGGATACTTGGTGGGTAGATTCCGGTGCTACTACTCACATAAGTATGTCAATGCAGGGTTGCCTGTGGAGCCGACCACCAAGTGATGCTGAAAGATTCATCTTTGTGGGTGATGGCAATAAAGTTGCAGTAGAAGCTGTTGGAACTTTTAGATTACATTTAAAGAGTGGTTTTTATTTGGAGTTGTTTGAGACATTTGTTGTACCGTCTTTTAGACGGAATTTGGTTTCTATTTCCACTTTGGACAAACAGGGATTTTCCTGGTCTTTCGGAAATAATAAAGTTAGTCTCTTTCAAAATTCAAATTTTATTGGTGATGACTCTTTAATTGATAATCTTTACATGCTTCATGTAGTAAGTTCTAATAATGTTATATTGCAAACTTGTTCAAGAGGTACAAAGCGAAAATTTCGTGAAGATTCCGCCATTTTGTGGCACAAGCACTTAGGACATATTTCTAAACAAAGAATACAAAGGCTTGTGTCTAACGGAATCCTTGATCCCTTAAATTTAGCAGACTTTGAAGTCTGCATTGAATGTATCAAAGGGAAACAAACGAACAAGAGGAAATTAGAAGCCGATAGAGCTAAGGATGTCTTAGAACTTATTCACACTGATATCTGTGGACCATTCCCTATAGCTTCATGGAATGGACAAAGATATTTTATTACGTTCATAGACGATTACTCTAGATTCGGCTATCTATATTTAATTCATGAGAAGTCTCAATCCTTGGATGTTTTCAAATCTTTCAAAGTTGAAGTTGAACTTCAACTAGGAAAGAAAATCAAGGCTGTCAAATCAGACCGTGGTGGTAAATACTACGGACGATATGATGGATCAGGAGAACAACGTCCAGGACCCTTCGCACTTTTCCTCAAAGAATATGGGATCGTTCCGCAATACACAATGCCGGGGAAACCTAGCATGAATGGTGTAGCAAAACGACGAAATCGGACTCTTAAGGATATGGTAAGAAGCATGATTAGTCATTCGTCTTTGCCAGAGTCACTTTGGGGTGATGCTCTTAAGACTACAGTATATATTCTGAACAGAGTACCAAGTAAAGCAGTAGCCAAAACCCCTTATGAACTTTGGTTTGGCAAGAAACCTAGCATTAGGCACTTGCATGTTTGGGGTTGTCCAGCTGAGGCGCGACCTTACAGGCCGCATGAAGGAAAATTGGACTCAAGAACAGTTAGCTGTTATTTTGTTGGTTACCCTGAACGTTCCCGGGGGTATAAATTTTACCATCCCACATCAAGAACATTTTTTGAGACAGAAAATGCCAAATTTCTTGAGGATATTGAGTTTGGGGGGGAAGATATCATTAGGAATATTGTCTTTGAAGAATAATCTGAAATGGACAATGATATGGTTTCCATACCTGTTATTGTTCAAGAATCAACTGAGATTCTTCCTTCACCTGAAGTTCAAACTCAACAACCTCAAGAGGCGACACAACCTCAAGAGGTGCCATTAAGGAGATCCACTAGAGAGAGAAGAAATGCAATTTCGAATGATTATATAGTATTTCTTCAAGAACATGAGGATGGCATTGGTTTGACAGATGATGACCCGGTCACCTTTGGACAAGCTATGCGTAGTTCTAACTCTCAAAAGTGGATTGATGCCATGAAGGAGGAGATGAAATCTATGAGTGACAATGACGTTTGGGATCTAGTCGAATTGCCTAAAGGTGCGAAACCTATTGGTTGCAAATGGATATTTAAAACCAAAAGGGATTCAAAAGGCAATGTCGAAAGATATAAAGCTCGTCTAGTCGCGAAAGGATTCACTCAAAGAGAAGGCATTGACTATAAAGAGACTTTCTCTCCAGTTTCGTCGAAAGACTCTTTTAGGACTATAATGGCACTTGTGGCTCATTTTGATTTAGAGCTACACCAGATGGACGTTAAGACTGCGTTTCTCAATGGAGACATTGAGAAAACGATTTATATGGTGCAACCGGAAAACTTTGTATCTGGAGATTCAAAGTCTAAGGTTTGCAAACTAAAGAAGTCCATCTATGGTCTCAAGCAGGCATCTCGTCAATGGAATCACAAGTTTGATCAAGTCATTACCTCTTACGGTTTTGAGGCAAATGTCGTTGATGATTGTGTATACTACAAGTTCAATGGGAGTAAATATATTTTCTTGATATTATATGTCGATGACATTCTTCTTGCGAGCAACGATATAGGCTTATTGCACGAAACCAAGAGTTTTCTCAAGAAGAAATTTGAGATGAAAGATCTTGGTGACGCCTCTTTTGTATTAGGGATCCAAATACTACGAGATCGTTCTCGAGGCATTCTTGGATTGTCACAAAAGAGCTATATCGATATGGTCTTAGGAAGATTCGGCATGAAAGATTGTAAACCTTTGGATACCCCTGTGGCTAAGGGAGACAAGTTTAGTCTCAATCAGTGCCCCAATAATGACCTTGAGAAGAGTAAGATGCAAAAGATTCCATATGCTTCGGCAGTAGGAAGTCTTATGTATGCTCAAGTTTGTACTCGTCCAGATATAACTTTTATAGTGGTAGTTTTGGGTAGATATTTGAGCAATCCGGGAGAGCAACATTGGAGAGCAGCTAAACGCGTAATGCGTTATTTGAAGAGAACAATGGATTACATGCTCACTTATCGGAGATCAGAGAATTTGGAGATCATTGGGTACTCTGATTCCGATTTTGCTGGATGTCAAGATAGCATGCGTTCCACATCAGGTTATGTGTTTACGTTGGTAGGAGGAGCTATTTCCTGGAAGTCTGCAAAACAGACTCTTGTAGCTTCTTCTACCATGGCGGCAGAGTTCATCGCTTGTTACGAGGCATCCGATCATGCTTTATGGTTACGGAACTTTGTCACAAGACTGCGGGTGGTCGATAATATAGAAAGACCGTTGAGGATTTATTGTGACAATAATTCAGCCGTGCTTTACTCCAACAACAATAGAAGTGCTACAAAGTCAAAGTTTATCGACATCAAGTATCTTGTTGTAAAGGAGAGAGTTCAAAATGAACAGATTTCTATAGTGCACATACGAACAAATGAAATGCTAGCGGATCCTCTAACTAAGGCATTAACACCGAAGGTCTTTCAGGAGCATACTGCTCATATGGGTGTTGTTTGTGACATTGCCTTAGTTTAGTGGGAGTTTTTATTCTATGTGATACACTTGTTTTAGTTTGTTCAGTTTTCTGCAGAATATAAGATGATGGTTTTGATTTCATTTTGAATTCGGTTAAGTTATCCTTTTGTGATGTTTTACATTACATTTATGGATTGATCTCATTAAGAACTAAAGTAGGAACTGTTGGAAAAAGAAATGTTAGAGGTCACATTACATGTAATTTCCATGCTACTCACCATATTTGATCTATGTCATTGAATATATTAGATATGGTAATTATCGGGGTTAAGCCACGATTTATAATGTGGCAAACATCGCGGTAGTTTCATTTCTAGTATATGAGATGGACCAGATTGTTAAGGCATAGTCTGAAAATAAATAGCATAAAGTTGCGCACTAAGGAATTCCTTGATATAATTGATTTTGGGAATAATATGTAGCCCAAGTGGGAGATTGTTAGAAAATTTATTTTCTATTAATCTATTTTGTGGGCAACATATTATTATTGTAATTATATTAGCTATTTATTATTGATGGACTTAATTAAGTGATCTAATTAAGTATTAGTCCATGGGCTATGTTATTGATATGGGCTTATGAGTAGATACCTAATACTAGTCCAATTAGGTGTTTATGGGTAACCTAATTCACTAGTATATAAAGAGTCTCTGGTTATGGTCCCCAATACACTAAATCGAACAAAGTTTCTCTTCTCCCCATCTAGAAGAAAACGTAAGACCCATAAGGTGATTTAGTTGAGGAAGACTATAATTCCAAATCTATTCGTGTTCGTGGTTTGTGTTCGTGATTAAGGATTCGAGATTGTTCTTGAAGTTATTCCGCATCTAGTAATTCAATCTCAATGGATCCAGATATTCCTATGATCTTCGATAATCGAGTATCGATGTTTATGGAATTGAATTTATGCTTTATGAAATTGATAAATTCTAACATTGCCTCCTTCCATCGGCAATCTCAAACATTGAGGTACTTGAATTTATCTTTTTCTCAAATTCAAACTCTGCCAAACTCACTATGTAGTCTTTGGAATTTGCAAATCCTCAACTTGGATTATTGCAAAAGTCTTGTGGCTTACCTAAGAACATGAGATATTTACGTAATCTGCAACATCTATGCTTGACATATTGCAGTCATTGTCAGAGATGCCCTCTAAAATGAGAGAGTTAACTCGCCTCAAAACATTGGGTACCATTGTAGTGGGTATCAACAGAAGTAACCAACTTGAGGAACTTGAATGCTTGAACCTTGGCGGACGCCTTGAGATTCGGCATCTGGAGAGAATAAAAGACCATATGGATGCAAAGAAAGCAAATCTTGCTGGCAAAAAGAATCTTCAGAAGTTGTGTTTGTCGTGGGAAATAAACAGTTTAACCAAGTTAGGTGAAAATGGTGATGAAAAGGTTCTGGAAGCATTTGAACCTCCACCAAATGTTGAAGAACTTATGATAGAAGGCTTCCGCGGTAGATATTTTCCTCTTTGGATGACTAACCAGATAAAAAATGTTAAAATTGATATAGTGAATTGCATGAATTGCAAGCGTCTTCCTAAATTGGGAGCGCTGCCTCATCTTAAAGCGTTGCGGCTAAAGAATGTGGGGGTGGAGTACATTATTGAAGAAGAAGAAGTTGGAAACAGAAACCAAGTAATGATACAGTATCTGGCTCTGCGACAGCTGTATTTAGTTGATCTCCCAAATCTGAGAGGGCTCTCAAAGGAGAAAGTGAGTAAAGAAGCATTCCCAAATCTTAAACATCTATGGATTCTTGGCTGCTCTTCATTAATGTTGCGACCACTCTCGTCCTTCAAAACGTTGGAGCATCTACATTGTAGTAGCTCAATTCTAGCTTTATTCTCACAAGTGGATACTCTTACTTTACTTAGAGTGATAGTTGAGGAGAAGCTGACATGTTTTCCAATGGTGACGTTGGTAAGGTTCGCAAATCTCCCTGACTTGATAATTAGGGGTCCGGATGAGATCTCAGTGCCAGTAGAAGGTATGCAAACCTTAAAAAAGCTCGAAAAAATTTCCATATCAAAATGTGAGAGAATGAGATGCTTTCCAGAAGGGTTGTTGCGTCACCTTACTGCTCTCAAGCGTCTAGGAGTACATTCCTGCCTTGAATTACAAGATCTACCGGATGAAATCAAACATCTTCACAATCTTTATAGTGTCGATTTAAGTGATCTTCCGAAGATGGCTTGCTTACCTGAAGCCTTACAGCACCTCTCCTCACTCAGAAATCTAACGCTGAGCGATCTTCCTAAACTAGAGTCGCTCCCAGACTGGCTACACCAGCTTACGGCACTGACACTAGAAGATTGCCCAAAGCTTGCATCACTTCCTCCTGCCATTCTAAATAATCTCAAATCTCTAAGAGTCGAGAAATGCCCAGAATTGGAAAGGCGGTGTGAGAGAGGAACCGGAGTCTACTGGCACAGCATTGCTCATATTCCCCTCCTCCGGATTGGTTTTTGAATTCACAAGTATTGCTTCTCTTCGTTTCTTTTCCTGTGAGCAAGTCTAGTACTTAGAGGATTCTCAAGCGAATTTGAACAGTACCTCCGGCTTGGTGATACTCTAGTGTCATGACAACGATGAGGAGAAGGAGAAGTGAACTTTATACAGTTGTCTTTTTCAACGTTGTATATTCTGGTGATTATTCTCGGGCAATATTCGATTAGTATTTCTTGTTTCAACTGTTGAAGAAGTTGCAGTACTTCGTGCAGTTTGTTTTATGCATCGTAATGCTGCTCTGCTTTGTTAACCTGATTCTTACCCCCTCAAAGCAGCTGTGGGGTTTTATGCATGCATCTCTATCCCTTACATGGTACATGAAGCTTCATCTTGCATTACACCTTCATTAATTGAATGGATTCCTTGGAAAACCAATTCTTGGCGTTTTCAACTAAAATATGTACAAGCAATGCATTGCTTCTATAGTCAGTTGGTTGATTTAAGTTGAATTTAATATATACTCAGCCAGCTACGAATGAGTAAAATCAAGTTAATTAGCTTAAATATTAGTGATCAGCCTCCAATTAAGAACAGAGTTGATGCTAGCAATGATGATTCTGTTTTCATTACATTATTTTAAGATGAAAATTAAACCTAATGAGTTCACACAAGTAGTTGGACAAATTGATTCAACTCACAGAATTGGCATAGAGTGCATATGAGAATTAAAATTGCAATCATTCATTTTCGAAGACTCATGCATAAATAAGTGCCGAGTGTTTGAAGTATTTGTGGAAGCTGGGTCTCGAGTCTCGACTCACCACCAGTGGATGCAGAAGCGCTCATCACTTAACGACGTTTTTTGTTTTAGCCGTAGACCTAGTTTTATATCAATGGCCTATGTATTGCCACGTGTCCTTTTCTATTAGTTTTATTTTCAATAGTGTGTGATGCATAAATGGACTTGGGATCCTCTGTCCCCAATTCGGTGTCCCAACCGTGTCTCAAATCGTGATTTTTATTAGTTTTATATATTTTCTTTCATTAAATATATTTTATAATGATTTGGATAAATTTTATGATTATTTTAAGGGTTCATCCATCCAACTAGAATTTATAATTATTTTTTAGCATTTAATTTCACTTTTATTAGTTATATTGGGGTTGATAAATTTAAAATTAGTGTATATAATTTTTAAAATTTCAATTTTTACTTTTAAATGTCTATTATAATTTAATATGTTATAGTATTTTTTCTTTTTAAAAAATAAAATATAAAACTAATAAAAATTGAATTTTGAGACACGATTATTGAGACACCGATTTTGGGACAGAGGATACCACCCGGCATAAATGGGTTGAGCTCATACAATGTACGTGATTTTCTCTCTTCTTTTTCCAGATTATGAATATACGTTAAATTTCTTTTGGTGAAGGGCTTGAAATCTAAGACTTATTGACAAAATATTTCAGATTAATTATTTTTCATGGATAGCTTTTAGTCATTCTGTTTTTATAGTACTGCTTGTGATACTCGACATCCCAGATGTAATAGCATGTCTTTAAATTCAACAAAATTGAGATTATTTTGCTTTAAAAAAAAAACAAATTTTAGGTTATTTTGGTTAAATAATTAAGCATAAAATATGGGTGTTTGGCTGAGATTGTAACTTTTTAAATAAGATTAAGAACAAAATGTACAAATACCCTTAAAGTTTACACCTAAGTGCAAAAAATTCCCTTCAAGTATATTTAGGCGCACAAATGCCCTTAAAGTCTACAAACAAGTATCTTCTATTATATTTAGGTGTATTAATATGCAAATCCTCGTAGAAAAATTATAGCTACAAAATATCATATATTTGAAAAAAGAAAAAGTGAAGAAAAATTAGCATAATTAGTCTTAGTTAATTATAAATGTATATCTGCACAAATTTTATGAGGATTTGGATATTAATACAAACTTAGGCTCTTCTCATAATAAAATATAATTAAACCATCACAAATAACTTGCCATGAATTAGACTAGAAATAAATATAAAAAGACAACAGAAAAATGAAAGGAATTTTGAAGATGTACAGTTTCCCGAATAGTTTGGTAGGCTGCAATTAAATTAAACAGCGATAACTTATTCCCTAGTCGGGCCCAGATCATGAGCTGGATTATTAGTATGAACATAATGAAAATTTTGTGCTTCCATACAAAACTCTCCCGTGATTTTCCAGCCTTCCACTCAAATAGTAACTCCACTAAGCATTATTGCATCTACAATATTTGAAGACAAAAACTTGGGTGAGGTCAACCACATAGTGTGGCCAGGTCAAAGTGTCAATCTTTATACAGAAAAGTGTTAATTTCTACGAATAAAAGTGTCAAACTTTAACATAATTATTTTACGAATAAAATGTCAATTTTTAAAAGTGTCAATCTTTATACAAAAAAGTGTTAATCTACACCAATAAAAGTGTCAGTGTTTTAGCCGGCCGCACGATGCCTCTGACTGACCCAAGTGTGTCCCATATTTGAAAGTAATGAGTTCAACTTGTAATTAATTTATGATATTGTAGGACAAAACAAAAAAGTATTTAGAATATATTTTTTAACATAATTAACTGAAATTTATATATCGCAACCTTTGGCCCCTAGACATTAACCCTTATCGCTAGGCCAACACACGCATACATATTTGAAACATCTTGCCGACCAAAGTTGAATATACATGTTAATTACTTCGTGCCTAATATGACCAAATGAAAAACACTTGTGCCTGAAAATAAGTTTATTTCAAAAACACATATGGCCCTTCTGTGAAACTACCAAATGAATTTCCAACATTTTCCTTTGCCGGAAACTTTTATAAAGTTCATTATTCTTGAAAAAGGTTAACAAAACTTTTATAAAGTTAACTCTGTTCACAAGAGCATTTCTTAGCATCCCCTCCTATCCATTATTCCGATACTAGAATTTCTGAAAGGAATCCTCGAAATTTCTGTTGTTCCTGTACTATGGCGGAGGCATTTCTTCAAGTGATTCTTGATAATCTGAGCTCTCTCATTCAGGAGGAGATCGGATTGATTTTGGGGGTGGAGGAGGAGATGAAGAAGCTGTCCAGCACACTCACCACCATCCAAGCTGTGCTGGAGGACGCCGAGGACAAGCAGATCCAGAGCAGATCAATCCGAGACTGGCTGCGCAAAGTCAACGCCCTTGCTTATGAGATAGATGACATCTTGGACGAGTGCAACACTCATGTCTCCAAGCTCAACCACTCTGAATCCAAACTCAGTCGCTTCAGTCTCAAGAAAATTCTGTATCAGCGCAAGATCGGGAGGAGGATGAAGCAAGTTACGGAGAGACTGGATTCTGTCGCTGCAGAGCGTGCAAAGTTTCATCTGCGCGAGATGCAGCCGATAGATAGGCCCAGAGAAGTTGCTGCTGCTGTTTCACGTGAGACGGGTTCCCTGTTGAAGGAGCCCGACACCATTTACGGGAGGGACGAAGACAGAGACAAGATCGTGAAGATGCTGGTGGAAGATGTGAGGGAGAAACATGAGATGTCGGTGCTTCCAATAATTGGTGTGGGAGGCCTTGGGAAGACGACTCTGGCTCAGCTAGTCTTCAACGATCCGATTGTAAAGGAGCATTTTGAGAGAAGGATATGGGTCTGTGTCTCAGATGATTTTGACATAAAGACTTTGATAAAGGCGATGATCGAATCTGCCACAGGGAGTGCAAAAGATTCAGATCTGCAGCGCCTGGATGCTCTAGAACGACGCCTAGAGGAGTTTTTGAGCCAAAAAAGATATTTGCTTGTGTTGGATGATGTTTGGAATGAAAACCAACATAAATGGTTTGAATTGAAAAGCATCCTATCATGTGGCTCAACCGGGGCATCCATCATCGTCACCACTCGCCAAAAGAAGGTTGCTGATATAATGGGAACTCTTCCACCTCATTGTCTGGAGGGGCTATCTGACGAGGACTGCTGGATGCTGCTCAGGCAATGCGCATTCAAACCCAAAGAAGAAGAGGTGCCCACGAAGCTGGAAATAATTGGGAAACAGATTGTGAAAAAATGTGCTGGGGTGCCCCTTGCTGCTAAGGCCCTTGGAGGAATTCTACGATTTAAAAGAACAGAAAATGAATGGATTTATGTGAGAGAAAGTGAGATATGGAAGCTATCAGCAGAAGAAAGTTTGATATTGCCTGTTTTAAGACTGAGTTATCATCATCTTCCGTTGGAGCTAAGGCAATGCTTTGCTTATTTTGCAGCCTTTCCTAAAGATTATGGAGTTAAGAAAGAAGAGTTGATCCTCCTGTGGATGGCTCATGGGTTCATTTCATCAAGGGGAACATTACAAGTGGAAGACATTGGTAATGAAATATGTAATGAGTTGCTACTTAGATCTCTTTTGCAACTAGATATTTCTTATAACACGATCAGTATGCACGATCTTGTTCATGATCTGGCGCAATCAATCATGGAGCACAAAGTTCCCGGAATAAAGAGCGAAAGAAATATCCCTAGTGGGTGTACTATCCGCCAGGTAAATTTGCTACACAGAAATGTCTCCTTTCCTAAAATATTTATGCAGGACATGAACATTTCTTCAAGCATGGAGCTCACAAGTTTAAGAGTATTAGATGCACGTCGAACAGGATTAAAAGATTTGCCAACTTCCATTGGCCATCTCAAACATTTGAGATACTTGAATTTATCTTATTCTCAAATCCGCACTCTACCCAACTCATTGTGTAGCCTTTGGAATTTGCAAATCCTCAACCTGGATTATTGTGAACACCTCATGGCTTTACCTAATAAAATGAGATGCTTACGTAATCTGCAGCATCTGTGCTTGATATATTGCAAGTCATTGTCTGAGATGCCCTCTAAAATGAGAGAGTTGACTTGTCTCAAAACATTGAGTATGTTTGTGGTGGGTTTCAATAGAAGTAGCCAACTGGAGGAACTGGAATGCTTGAATATCATCGGAAGGCTTGAGCTTCAGCATTTGGAGAGAGTAAAGGACCATTTGGATGCAAAGAAAGCAAATCTTGCTGGCAAAAACAATCTTCGGGAGTTGAGCTTGTCGTGGGAAAGTAACGGTTCATCCAAGTTAGGTGAAGATGTTGATGAGAAGGTGTTGGAAGCACTTGAACCTCCATCAAATCTTAAACAGCTCAGGATAGAAGGCTTCAGCGGCAGATATTTTCCAGTTTGGATGACAAACTCAATTCTTGGAAAAGTAGTTAGGATTGAAATAGAGAATTGCGAAAATTGCAAGCGTCTTCCAAAACTAGGAACACTACCTCATCTTAATGCTTTGTTGCTAGAGAATGTAGGGGTGGAGTACATCATTGAAGACGAAGAAGTTACAAATAAAGACCAAGTAATGATACAGTTCCTGGCTCTACGACAGCTATATTTAATTGATCTCCCAAATCTGAGAGGGCTCTCAAAGGAGCAAGAGAGTAAAGAAGCATTCCCAAATCTTAAACATCTATGGATTCTGGGCTGCTCTTCATTGATGTTGCGACCACTCTCATCCTTCAAAACGTTGGAGCATCTACACTGCAGTAGCTCAATTCTGGGTTTATTCTCTCAAGTGGATACTCTTACTTTACTTAGAGTGATTATTGAGGAGAAGCTGGCATGTTTTCCAATGGTGACGCTGGTAAGGTTCGCTAATCTCCGTGACTTGATGATTGATGGTGCAAATGAGATCTCAGTGCCTGCAGAAGGTATGCAAACCTTAAAAAAGCTAGAAGATTTTTCCATATCAAACTGTGAGAGAATGAGATGCCTTCCAGAAAGGTTGTTGCAGGACCTTACTGCTCTCAAGCGTCTCAGAGTACATTCCTGCCCTGAATTACAAGATCTACCGAAGGAAATCAAACATCTCCACAATCTTCAACGGATCAATTTAAGTGATCTGCCGAAGATGGTGTGCTTACCTGAAGCCTTACACCACCTCTCCTCACTCAGAATTCTACACCTATACAGTCTTCCTGAGCTGGAGTCGCTCCCGGATTGGCTACACCAGCTGACGACCCTGACACTAGAAGATTGCCCAAAGCTTATATCACTTCCAACTGCCATTCTAAATAATCTCAAATCTCTAGGAGTCAAGAAATGCCCCGAACTGGAAAGGCGGTGCGAGAGAGGAAGCGGAGTCTACTGGCACAAAATTGCTCACATTCCCCTCCTCCGGATTGGTTTTTGAATTCACGAGTACTGCTTCTATTCGTTTCTTTTCATGTAAACATGTCTAGTACTTAGAGGATTCTCAAGCGAATTTGAACAGTAACTCATACTTGGTTATACTCTCATCTCATGACAACGATGAGGAGGAATTGTGCTCTTAGTTTAAAGTTGTATATTCTGGTGGAATATTCTCGGGCAATATGTGATTAGTATTTCTTGTTTCAACTGAAGAAGTTGTAGTACTTCGTGCAGTTTGTTTTATGCATCGTATGCTGCTCTGCTTTATTAACCCCTCAAAGCAGCTGTGGGTTTTATGCATGCATCTCCATCCCTTACATGAAGCCTAAGATCTCATTTCATCTTGCCTTACACCTTCATTAATTGAATGGAAAACCAATTCTTTCGTTTTAAACTAAAATATGTACAGGCAAGGCATTGCTTCTATAGTCAATTCGTTGATCTAAGTTGAATTTAAGCTAGCTACGAATGAGCAAAATCAAGTTAATCAGCTTAAATATTTGTGATCAGCCCTCCAAGTAATAACAGAGTTGATGCTAGCGCGGAAATTGTGATCTAATGATTATTCTGTTTTCCATACATTATTTTACGATGAAAAATGAAACCTAATGAGTTTACACAAGTAGTTGGACAAATTGATTTAACTCATAGAATTGGCATAGAGTGCATGAGAATTAAAACCGATTATTCATTTTTGAAAATTTGTTTTACAGTTTAATTTGCATTAATGGTCCAGATCTATAATAAACTTATTACATACAAAACCAAGATCAAGATATTGACATGACACTCTTTTCCAAATTAGGGATTATTATTGGTGAAGGGCTAGAATACTAAGACTAATGTTTGACAAAATATTTCAGATTAATTATTTTTCATGTATAGCTTTTAGTCATTCTATTTTTATAGTACTGCTTGTGATACTCGAAATCCCAGATGTAATAGCATGTCTCTGAATTCAACAAAATTGAGGTTATTATTATTATTATTATTTTAGAATTACATATCAAATCTATTACAATTATAGTATATTTTATTCATATACATGAGACATCTACTCCACACATAGGTGGTAAATCTACACCACACAAAGATGAAAAAACTACTCCACATGCCATAAGCCGGGGATGAGAATAAAATATGGTGTTTGGCTGAGATTGTAAGCTTTTTATTAAGCTTAAGAATAAGGTGTACAAGTCTATCTATACTTAAAATTAACATGGTACTAATTTTGTCATACTTTTTTCAAATTTTACGGGACACATCAAATAATATGTAATAATTATTAATAATTTGCAACTTGTTCACTTTATAGTAATTCCAAAATAGAAGAAAGACTCACATTCAAAATTTTAATGTAAAAAATTTAAGATTAACATGGTACTAATTTTGTTATACATTTTTAAATTTTACTGGGTATCAAAGAATATATGATTACTAATAATTTGCAAATTGTTCAATTTATAGTAATTTCAAAATAGAAGAAAGACTCATTTTGTTGGTGCCTCTGAAGTAGGTGGATCGAATTACTCTTACATTTAGAGTGAGTGAATTTTCAATCTCAACAAACTCAATCAAGTTTGTAACTTTTGAGTGGATAAATAAAAATTTAAGAAAGGTTTTCATTTGCCTATCATTCTCAATCTTTGTTTAATAAGAAACTTACCACAATCAGGCCCGGCTATAAGCCGGTCCAAACTGTTCTCTAGAACAGGGCCCCCTGAAAATTAGGGCCCCAAAAATGTAAAACAAGTCCAACTATTCCCAACTATTTTTTTGTAGCGAGCCATTTTTTTTTTTTTTCCCCCTAATATTCTCGTTTCTCGGTGAGTTCCTCTTTAATGTTTTGAGCTTTTCTAAAAAGTCAAAAATATGAGTGGCCATATGAAGACATAAAAGTCATTTTATTTAATAATAACTAATTAATACAATATTAATGATTAATGATCTGTTAACCATGTTACGTTAATACCCTTTGTAATTGCTTATGCCTTTGGAAAGAGATTAATGGACATTACAAGGGGTTTCATATATTTTGTCTACCGAATCCAACTATTTCATTATCGTATCTCCAATAACAAGATAATAATTAGCTATACTATGGTTATCATGGTATTGCTCATAATGTCATTATAACATTTGTTCAGTAGGGTGTCTACATTTAACAATACAATAATTAGAGATAATATATATATGGTAGATCTTATGTCTAATAGAACGATAACATATTATATAGAACGATATTAATATATATATGCAAATTCAAGTTGTTCAATTGTATAAATACAAATAATATCACACTATTAATTATAAAAATATATATAAATGCGCTATAAAATATTAGGGCCTCAATAATATAATTATTAGTTTTAGCCTTTTAGGTTATATTTTGATAAAATTTAAAGGCCTAATTTTGTAATGAACACAGGGCCTCAATAGGGGCGGATGCAAGTGAAGCCAAGGGAGGGCAATTGTCCCCCCTTGTATTTTGAGATTAACCACATATTATACTTCTATTAGTATCCTATTATTATTGTTATACTTAAATATATCTAAAACATAACATCAAAATACAAATGATAATTTGGTACTATATAGTATTGAAAATGATATATTTAATTGCATTCTTGATAAAACTATTATTCAAAAGTTCCAAAATATGTCTAATATTCGAACTGACTATACATTAGATTTTTATGAATTATATGAATGCTATATTTTGTTATAATGTACTCCGTAAAACTTTTGGGGACGGAAGGGGTATATTATAGTGGAGTTAGGGTCCCATTTAAAATAGTAAATGTATTAAAGTGAAATTGGTTCCACTTAAAGTGAAAAAGTGTGAATTTAAAATGAGTTTTTACGTGAGATCACGTTCTAAAATCGAAAGTGTTCGTTTTTCGTGAACGTAAAAAAAGAATATTGGATCCGTTTATTGTGGAAAAATATAGTAGTATTATTTTTGACCCCCCTCAGTTAAAATTCTGCCTCCGCCACTGGGCCTCAACATATATTGAGCCGGGCCTAACCACAATGTAATCTTTACTAAAAAGAATATGAGAAAATTTTACACTAATATTAACACAAGAAGAATTAAAATTGTTTACCTTATAAGATTATAATTTAAATGATATCATGTCCCAAGATATTGAGGATGCAATTTCTGTAATAACTGTATGATTCTTTTTTGCATGTATACTTGCATATGTTTTATTGACGCAACAATCAATAATATTAGGTTATTATTGATTTTCAGCCTTCAAAATATATTATTAAAAGTTACTCTCTCTGTCTCATTAGAATAGACTTATTTTATTATTTTATACCTCACATATATTCAAAAAACAGATCTATTCTAATAGGACGGAGGGAGTATATGATAAACGAAAGGTTACACGTGCAACGCACATTTTCACTGCTAGTACTCTTAAAGTTTACATCCAAGTGCAAAAGTTTCATTTCAAGTATATTTAGGTGCACAAATGCCCTTAAAGTCCTCAAACAAGTGTCTTGTATTGTATTTAGGTGTATTAATATCCAAATCCTTTGTAAAAAAAAAAATTATAGCTACAAATATCATGCATTTGAAAAAAAAAAAGTGAAGAAAAATTAACATAATTAGTCTTAGTTAATTATAAATGTATATTTACACCAGTTTTATGAGGATTAGGATATTAATACAAACTTCATCCCTCTCCAAGATATGAAAATGAAAGACTCTCGGCTCTTCTCATAATAAATATACTTTAATCATCTCAAATAACTTGCCAAGAATTAGAATAGAAAGAAATATAAAAGGACAACAGAAAATGAAAGGAATTTGAAGATGAACAACTTCCGCAAGTAGTTTGGTAGGATGCAATTAAATTAAACAACGATAACTTATTCGGGCCCAGTGGATGAGCTGCATTATTATATGAAGATAATGAAAATTTTGTGCTTCCAGACAAAACTCTCCCATGATTTTCCAGCCTTCCACTCAAATAGTAACTCCACTATCAACTTGTAATTAATTTTTGATATTATCAGACAAAACAAAAACCTACTAACAAAAAAAGTATTTGGAACATATTGCCGACTTGCGCTGAATATATAGATGTTAATTACTACTACGTACCTAATATGACCAAATGAAATACACTTCTGCCTGGAAATAAGTTTATTTCAAAAATACACTTCTACCAATGAATTTCCAACTCCTCCGCCGGAAACTTTAAAAAGTTTATTATTCTTGAAAAAGGTTAACGAAAACTTTTATAAAGTTAGCTCTGTTCACAAGAGCATTTCTTAGCTTCCCCTCATATCCATTATTCTGATACTAAAATTTCTGAAATTTCTGTTGTTCCGGTACTATGGCGGAGGCCTTCCTTCAACTCGTTCTTGAAAATCTGAGCTCTCTCATTCAGGAGGAGATCGGTTTGATTATGGGCGTGGACGGTGAGATGAAGAAGTTTTCCAGCACCCTCACCGCCATCCAAGCTGTGCTCGAGGATGCGGAAGAGAAGCAGCTCGAGAGCAGATCCATCCGAGACTGGCTGCGCAAAGTCAACGGCCTTGCTTATGACATTGATGACATCTTGGATGACTGCAACACTCATGTCTCCAAACTCAATCACTCTGGAAGCAAACTCAGTCGCTACAGCCTCCAAAAAATACTATATCGGCACAAGATTGGGATGAGGATGAAGCAAGCAACGGAGAGACTGGACTCTGTTGCTGCAGAGCGCACAAAGTTTCATCTGCGCGAGATGCCTGTAGCTAAGCCGAGAGAAGTTGCTGGTTCACGTGAGACGGGCTCCGTGCTGAACGAGTCTGATACCATTTATGGTAGGGACGGAGATAGAGAGAGTATCGTGAAGGTGCTGGTGGAAGATGCGAGGGAGAAACAGGAGATGCCGGTGCTTCCAATAGTTGGAGTTGGAGGCCTTGGGAAAACGACTCTTGCTCGACTAGTCTTCAAAGATCCGAGGGTGGTGGACCACTTTGACTCAAGAATTTGGGTCTGCGTCTCCGATGATTTTGAGATGAAGACTTTGGTGAAGGCGATGATCGAATCTGTCACAAGGAGTGAAAAGGCGTCAGGTTTGCAGCACATGGATGCTCTAGTGCATTGCCTCTCTGAATTATTGTATCAGAAAAGATATTTGCTTGTACTTGATGACGTGTGGAACGACCAGCAGGAGAAATGGTGTGAGTTGAAAGGTATTCTATCATGTGGCTCAACTGGTGCATCCATCGTAGTGACCACACGCCAGAAGAAGGTAGCTGCGATAATGGGAACAATTCTGGGAAAAGTAGTTTGGATTGAAATAAGGAATTGCAAAAGTTGCAGGCGTCTCCCAAACTAGGAGCGCTACCTCATCTTACAGCGCTATTGCTAATGAATGTGGGGGTGGAGTACATTATTGAAGATGAAGAAATTGGAAGTGGCAATCAAGTAGAGTTTCCGGCTCTGCGGCAGCTATATTTAATTGATCTCCCAAATCTGAGAGGGCTGTCAAAGGAGAAAGAGAGTAAAGAAGCATTCCCAAATCTTAAACATCTATTGATTCGGGGCTGCTCTTCACTAATGCTTCCACCACTCTCATCCCTCAAAACGTTGGAGCATCTACACTGCAGTAGCTCAATTCTGGCTTTATTCTCTCAAGTGGATACTCTTACTTTACTTAGAGTGATAGTTGAGGAGAAGCTGACATGTTTTCCAATGGTGACGCTGGTAAGGTTCGCAAATCTCCGTCAGTTGACAATTGATGGTGCAAATGAGATCTCTGTGCTTGCAGAAGGTATGCAAACCTTAAAAAAGCTTGAAGATTTTTCCATATCAAACTGTGAGAGAATGAGATGCCTTCCAGAAGGGTTGTTGCAGGACCTTACTGCTCTCAAACGTCTCGGAGTACATTCCTGCCCTGAATTACAAGATCTACCGAAGGAAATCAAACATCTCCACAATCTTCATAGTATCGATTTAAGTGATCTGCCGAAGATGGCGTGCTTACCTGAAGCCTTACAGCACGTCTCTTCACTCAGATGGCTAATGCTAATCAGTCTTCCTGAGCTGGAGTCGCTCCCGGACTGGCTACACCAGCTTACGACCCTGACACTAGAAGATTGCCCAAAGCTTGTATCACTTCCACCTGCCATTCTAAATAATCTCAAATCTCTAGGAGTCAAGAAATGCCCGGAACTGGAAAGGCGGTGCGAGAGAGGAACCGGAGTCTACTGGCACAACATTGCTCACATTCCCCTCCTCCGGATTGGTTTTTGAATTCACAAGTATTGCTTCTCTTCGTTTCTTTTCCTGTAAGCAAGTCCAATACTTAGAGGATTCTCAGGCAAATTTGAACAGTGATTCATACTTGGTTATACATACTCTCATCTCATGACAACGATGAGGAGAAGGAGAAATTATACAATTGTGCTCTTAATTTAAAGTTGTATATTCTCGGGCAATATGTGATTAGTATTTCTTGTTTCAACTGAAGAAGTTGCAGTACTTCGTGCAGTTTGTTTTATGCATCATATGCTGCTCTGCTTTTCTAACCTAATTCTTACCCCCTTAAAGCAGCTGTGAGGTTTTATGCATGCATCTCTATCCCTTACATGAAGCCTAAGATCTAAGTTCATCTTGCGTTTTTAACTAAAATATGTACAGGCAAGGCATTGCTTCAATAGTCAATTGGTTGATCTAAGTTGAATTTAAGCTAGCTACGAATGAGCAAAATCAAGTTAATCAGCTTAAATATTTGTGATCAGCCCTCCAAGAATAACAGAGTTGATGCTAGCGCGGAAATTGTGATCTAATGATTATTCTGTTTTCCATACATTATTTTACGATGAAAAATGAAACCTAATGAGTTTACACAAGTAGTTGGACAAATTGATTTAACTCATAGAATTGGCATAGAGTGCATGAGAATTAAAACCGATTATTCATTTTTGAAACTTTGTTTTGCAGTTTAATTTGCATTAATGGTCCAGATCTATAATAAACTTATTACAGACGAAACCGAGATCAGGATATTGACATGACACTCTTTTCCAAATTAGGGATTATTATTGGTGAAGGGATAGAAATCTAAGACTAATGATTGACGAAATATTTCAGATTAATTATTTTTCATGTATAGCTTTTAGTCATTCTATTTTTATAGTACTGCTTGTGATACTCGAAATCCCAGATGTAATAGCATGTCTTTGAATTCAACAAAATTGAGGTTATTTTGATTAAATAATTAAGCCTAAAATATGGGTGTTTGGCTGAGATTGTAAGCTTTTTAATAAGCTTAAGAATAAAGTGTACAAATCTACCTATACCTAAGATTAACATGGTGCTAATTTTGTCATACTTTTTTTCAAAATTTACGGAACACATCAAATAGTATATAATAATAATTATTAATAATTTGCAACTTGTTTACTTTATAGTAATTCCAAAATAGAAAAAAGACTCATATTCAAAATTTTAATGTAAGAAATCTAAGATTAACATGTACTATTTTTGTCATCATACATTTTTAAATTTTACGGAGCATCAAAGAATATATAATTACTAATGATTTGCAAATTGTTCACTTTATAATAATTTCAAAATAGAAGAAAGACTCATTTTGTTGGTGCCTCCTGAAGTAGGTGGATCGAATTACTCTTAGATTTAGAGTGAGTGAATTTTCAATCTCATCAAACTCAATCAAGTTGTTTCTTAAACTTTTGATTGGATAAATAAAAATTTAAGAAAGGTTTTCATTTGCCTATCATTCTCAACCTTTGTTTAATACGAAACTTACCACAATGTAATCTTTACTAAAATAAAAATATGAGAAAATTTTACACTCTAATATTAACACAAGAAGAATTAAAATTGTTTACCTTATAAGATTATAATTAATATCATGTCCCAAGATATTGAGGATGCAATTTCTGTAATAACGGTATGATTCTTTTTTTGCATGTATACTTGCTAATGTTTTATTGACGCAACGATCAATAATATTATGTTACTATTGATTTTTCAGCCTTCAAAATATATTATTAAAAGTTAGTCCCTCCATTTCGTGCAAATTGATTCATTTCTTTTTGGCAATTCTGACACATTTTTCCACGCTTCTTGATGATGGGTTTTAAAATGGATTTTTGAAGAATTTTTTCTTTTACAGGATACTACGGCAAAATGGATTTTTGAATTTTTTTTTCTTTTACGGGATACTACGACAGTCGTAGTATCCCGTAAAAGAAAAAATTCTTTAAAAATCTATTTTAAAACTCATCATCAAGAAGCGTGGAAAAACGTGCTAGAATTGCCAAAGAGAAATGAAACCTTTTGTAC
>CM038118.1:9164160-9226090 GCA_001642375.2 Mentha longifolia
AAAGCTAGCGTGTGAGACCCTGAATGGCGGATCGCAGCTGTCCATTGAGAGAGAAAGCGAGTTACCTGAAGGGACAAACCCAACGGCGGTGAGTTGAAGGGACAAACCCAGCAGCGGCAGTATCAAGGTCCAAGGAAGAGAAATGAGAGAGAAACCTAGTCAGAGAGAGAGAGAGTTGTGAATCAGGGAGAGGTTAGTCATTACCTGACCGGAGACGGCAACAGGGCAGCGGCGCCGGAGTGCAGCGAGAGCGGAATTGGGGGTGAGTCCTAGGGCTTTGGGCAGCAGATTGTATTCTGATTTTTGGGGGAAAAAATATAAGGCGTTAATATTTTTTTGGGGGAAAGACATAACACACAAAACACCCTCACTCTACTACGGAAAAAGGACGGCCGTCGCCGTTTCTACTACGGAAACAACGGCCGTCGCCATTTCTACTACGGAAAAAGCAGGACGTCGCCGTTTCTACTACGGAAACGGTGTCCGTAGCCGTTTCTACTACGGAAAAAGGACGTCACCGTTTTACTACGGAAAAGCAAGGCCGTCGCCGTTTCTATTACGGAAACCATGTCCGTCGCCGATTCTACTACGGAAACCATGTCCGTCATTGATTACTATGGAATAGCTTATCCGTCGCCAATCTGCTTCGGACTTTCATGCCGTCGCCGTTTTCCGTCGCTATTCGGCAATTTTCTTGTAGTGGGAGATGATGGGAGTCGAACCCTTTCTTTATTTAAGCACCTAAGCACATAGATGAGGGGAGTTGAACCCCTTTCTTTCTTCAAGCACCTAAGCACATAGAAATATCAAGCATCACCATATGAGCTACATCTCCTTGTTGAAAACATATTTTATTTTTAATAATATATAAGCTTAAAAAAGAATAAACTAATAAAAATAATTAAAAGAAAATTGGAGATGAGGGGAGTCGAACCCCTTTCTTTCTTCAAGCACCTAAGCACATAGAATTATCAAGCATCACCATATGAGGTACATCTCATTGTTGAAAATATATTCTATTTCTAATAATATATAAGCTTAAAAAAGAATAAACTAATAAAAATAATTAAAAGAAAATTGGAGATGAGGGGAGTCGAACCACTTCTTTCTTCAAACACCTAACTAAGCACGTAGAAATATCAAACATCACCATATAAGCTACATCTCCTTGTTGAAAATATATTCTATTTTTAATAATATATAAGCTTTAAAAGAATAAACTAATAAAAATAATTGAAAAAAAGATTTGAGATGAGGGGAGTCAAACCCCCTTCTTTCTTGAAGCAAACTAAGCACAGAAATATCAGTATCACCTATGACACATCTCCTTGTTTGAAAATATATTCTATTTTTAATAATATAATATGAGCTTTAAAAAGAATAAACTAATAAAATAATTAAAAGAAATTGAGATGAGGGGAGTCGAACCCCTTTATTTCTTAAAGCACCTAAGACATAGAAATAACAAGCATCACCATATGAGCCTCAAGGATCCATTTCTGCATAATGTTTTTCCATAAAATTATCTTCCTATTTAGGTTCTATTTGATTTGTTGATAGTGAATTCAGGTGGTAAATTAGGAAAACTAGTTTTGCACCCGTGTGGATGCATGATAATATTTTTCATCAAATATGAAATATTAAAATATAATTAGTAAATCACAAAAAAAAAATGTAATACAGTTGAATCTTTCTCAATTTTTTAAATCTTCTTACTTTGCAACATTAATAGCATAGTGGGATTCAATTTGAGGTTTTCTGATAATCTTTTTCCAAATTTAAAATTACGCATATTCTTTTTAGATATGTTGTTTAATTCATTCGTTAATTAGTGGCTTGAATTTAATCAAATTGCACTACTTACATCTTGTTGTGTATATGTAATTCCTTTGACATCTTCGATCTCCTTATAAATTCGTATAGAAATATCAATAGTAAAAAAAAAAAAAGAATATATCAAGTGGATTACAGGAAAAAAAAAAAAAAGGGTACGGAAATAGAAGTGAAATCCATATAATCGAAACGGTAATGCGGTAGGTATTCATGGTTGATCAGAACAACTCATTGCCAACGACAGATAGAATTTTTCGTATTTAGTCGAAGATTTCAATTGAAATGAACGTGATAAATTTCATCCTACATCAGCATTCCAACTTAATTAATAATCACATTAATACTGAATCTTAAATTGTTGGAGGGGTCATTCATTTGCATGTACCTCCCTCCTTTCCCTCAATTTTCGCAACACCTCTTACGAAAATCAAATGCTTGTATGAAGAATATAGGAAGAATGTCACTTTTATTTTTATAAATAGTTGTTATTGTATTTAGTTTGTAGAAATACGTTTTTTTTACTTCTAGTATAAATTGAGCATTCCTTGTATTCTGTAGGAACAACTCCTCACAATGTAGTAATGAAAGATTTTTCCCCAATTTTATTTTCTCCTCTCTCGCTTTTCTTCTCTGCACTTTCTCTTCTCCGTAATTCTTCATGGTTGCTCACTCCTTTTCAACATGGTACCAGAGCCATCTGAGTTGCTCAGATCTCGAATCCTTTGCTTTCCGCTTCGTTTTTTTTTTTTTTTTTTTTTTCTCTATTTTCTCTCGCTATGGTCGGTGGTGCTGCCGTGGTGGCCGCGGCGGTGAAATCCCGTTTTGATAGCACAATTCTGCTGCGTTTCTCGGCGTCTGTCTTCTCCGATCTGGTGTTCGTCGGCTTGTTTTTTGTTGCCCAAAGAGTCTAATGGTCGAAAGGTAACTGTTCGATCAATTCTCCCTGAGGTACTCTGTGTTCTTCATACTTCTTCGAATTAAATCCGTCTTTGTCTGATTCGCTATGAATTGCGATGTTTGTTGCCTCTATGAATCGTCTAATTCTCTCTCTCTTTCATAATCTCTATCAGTTTCAGTTAATTGTGATCTAAGATTAGATCTCTCTCTTTTCCTCTGGATCTATATGATTCAAATTTGTCTCTCTCTTCGAATTTGCGTGTTGCAAATTTCGATTTATCTCTATTTGTTTTGTTATGAAAATTTCTCAATCGGCAGTTGCGATGTTTGTCTCTTCTTCTGATCCGAGTGGATCTTATTGTTGTGGTCTAAGTTTAGATCATTTCTCTGGATCATGATGATTCAAGTCTGTATCTCTCTTATTCTCTTTCAACCTATGAATTGGTTGTTTTCTCATCTCTCTCTGGATTGATCTTTTATTGATTCATGTTTGTCTCTCTGATTACAAATTTGTGAGTTGCAAATTTTGGTTCTCAAAATCGAGAGTTGAGATTTGTTCTTCTTCTTCTGGAGAATGTCAGATGTTCAAGCTTGGTCTATGGTCTCTATCTCTTCTCTTTGTCTGTTTTTGATCTAAGATCATCAAAATCTAGATCATGTTCTTTACCTTGTGTTGGTGCAGTGCTATGGTAATCTGCTTTGAAGGTTTTAAATATCATCATATTGTGATTTATGATCTATGATCATTTGCTATTTGAGTTTGTGTCTAGTGGTTGGATTTTCTCTAAGTTTTCTGGCTCTCACATAAGGGGGAGACTGAATTTCAGCTTGGTTAGTTGCCTACAGTCATTTGTGCTACTAGAGCTTGGTTTTGATGGATGAGAAATTGTAATATGATAGTTTGGTTGTTTGGTCAGTTTTCCAAGAAATTTTAGTTCATAGTATTTGATGAAATCACTGTTAATCATAGATTTTGCTCCTGTTCTACACTCTTTTGGATCTGTATGATCTTTGTTCAAGTATGGTGGAATTAAGCTGTGCACTCTCAACTCTTCTTGCTTGTTTGGAGTAGTTTGCGTCATATGTGTTAGTAGTTTGTTTCTTGTTGATGATGAAGATGGTTTTCTACTAAGGTAGTGTTTGGTGATTCATTCAAGTTGTAGAAGGATGACTCATCTAAAGATGAGTCATGTGAATAGTGTCAAGATGAGGGGTTCATATTTCCATTTGGTAGCAAAAAAATTAAAAGTAAGATGACATTATATTTGTGTTTGGTACAATATGCATAACTCTAGATGAAGGCTTAGATTTACCAAATTACCCTTATTAAATACCCCTACCGATTTCACTTTTATCGTTGGGATTAAATAGTACACTTATTATTTATTATTATTACTCTGTATTATTATTATTATTATTATTATTATTATTATTATTATTATTATTATATTATTATTATTATTATTGTTATTATAATATTATTGTTATTATTATTATTTTATTATTATTACTATTATTGTTATTATTTTATTATTTTTATCTATTATTATTATTATATTATTATTATTATTATTATTATTATTATTATTATTATATTATTATTCTGTTATTATTATTATTATTATTATATTATATATTATTTTATTACGTTATTATTATTCTATTATTATTATTATATTGAGTTATTATTATATATTATTATTATTTGTTATTATTATAATTATTACTATTATTGTTATTATTTATTATTATTATTATTATTTTATTACATTATTATTATATTATTATTCTTGTTATTATTATAATTATTGCTATTATTGTTATATTTATTATTATTATTATTATTATTATTATTATTATTATTATTATTATTATTATTTATTAATGTTATTATTATTATTATTATTATTTGAAATCGTATAAATACATAAGGGTAAAATGGTAAAAGAGAGAAAGTGTTGTGTTACTGTTCGAATGAGTTGAAGTCATCCGACCAAAAACGTCGGATGAGTTAACAAGCGAAACAGTAAAATAGCAGCGGGTTTGGGCTTCATCTCGGGCCCTCCAGTTTATTTCATTTCGGTACCAAACACTTAGATGAACCAAGATGATTCACCTCATCTTGGTTCATCTTATCCACCAAACACACCCTAAGGGGGAGTTAGAATCAATTGGTTGGATTTGTTGATTGGAGAGATTTGATCCAGTTCGGTGGTGTTCTCATCTCAATGTTTGCTGCACTGATTCTTGTTGTTCAAGATGGTCGCCATTTCCTTTGCTCCCATCTTGAGGGGGAGTATGAAGAATATAGGAAGAATGTCACTTTTATTTTTATAAATAGTTGTTATTGTATTTAGTTTGTAGAAACACGTTTTTTTACTTCTAGTATAAATTGAGCATTCCTTGTATTCTGTAGGAACAACTCTTCACAATGTAGTAATGAAAGATTTTTCCCTAATTTTATTTTCTCCTCTCTTGCTTTTCTTCTCTGCACTTTCTCTTCTCTGTAATTCTTCATGGTTGCTCACTCTTTTCAACAGCTTGCTTCAAATTATCTTGAAACTCTTTATAAGCATGCTTGCTTCTATTTGCAATTTTAGCAATGATTCATGCGTTTTTCATAGTTGATTATCAGCTTGAAACCTGTAGAGAAGAATTGAATCAACTGGTAGTAACTCAAAATCAAATAATTATTTCCTTAACATAATGTTTCGATTTAAGGGGCGCGATAGCAGAAAATTTGAAACTGTCGATAAATTGTCCAAATAATTTACGTGGTATGGTTGTAGAAGACTTGGGAAAACGACTCAAATACACTATTAGAAGTCAAAATATCAACATTTAAAACTGGCTTTTTAATATTATATATATAATAGATGAAGTGCAAAAACCTCAAACAAAAAAAGAATGGCATGTCTAATTTGTGTAAAATTTTGTTATGACAATAGAAATAAATGGAGTATTTCATTGTTTGCTAATATTCTATTTTTGCATTAAATCATTCTATTAATTTCTTTATTTTGCTATATCCATATGTTATTTATTTATTTTTTCAATTTTATTTTTTTATAATTAATTTGTGTAAAATTTTGTTGTGACAATAGAAAATTTGAATACATTATCACAAATAAAAACTAATTATTAATTGAAATTTTGTGAAATAACATTAAGTTAGATTTAAAGTTATTAATCGATAAATTTACTGTGATCATGATTTATTGCTTAATATCTTGATGTAGTATTATTTTTTTTCAAATAAATTTATCAAATTAATAAAGGAAAATAGTAATTACTAATCATTTAGATAACTATTACGAATTTAAATAAAATACCAAAAATATAATAATTCAATTATTATAATACCAATAGTAGTTTCATATAAATGTAGTATAGCATATGTTTATATTTCTATTTATATTTACTTATATTCTCTTAAAATTAGTTTAGGTTTTCAATATAATAAATTAATTTTAAAAAAAATAACAATAATATATTGTATTTTGTTATTGAATAATGATGTGATAGAAAATATATAATTTCAATTTTCTAATCATTCTTTATAATTCGTAGTACACTATTAGAAGACAAAATATCAACATTTAAAACTGGCTTTTTAATATTATATATATAATAGATGAAGTGCAAAAACCTCAAACAAAAAAAGAATGGCATGTCACATGGCGCATGGTAATTCCTCACTCTCTCGCTAATCAGTTTTCTCTCTCCAAATCCCCACCTCCGCCGTAGTCGGAAACACTACCACTGAAGCTTCGCGCTATTCTCCCCTCACGAAACCTTTGTTATATTTTTTTATAACAAGTATTACGATATAATCATAGTTTTTTTTTTGATCAGAGAAAAGGGGAAAAATATTATTAGAAGAAGAACACAGAGGTACAAGGAGTACCAAAGGAATACAAAGCGAGATTACATAATATTCCAGTAACTAGCGAGACTGTTGTTTGCCCATGCGTCAAAACGCAAGGCCGCCTTGACCGTACCCCTCACCATATACCAACTCCAAAACCGACATTTAATTTGATCTCCTCTTCTATTCTTTTAAAGTTCCATTCCCCTTGAACAAAAATCACTGCATTTCGCCACCTTCAAATGACCCACACAACACAAATCCAGAGGCCCCCAAGTCTTGTATTCATTTTTTGGCCTCTGAACAAACTCGATAAACTCATGAAGTGATCACCAACCTCCCATGGTTGCGTCCAAAGAACCCCAACCCACTCAGTCATCTTACACCACAACCTACTCACCTCCAAGCAATTAAAGAAGAGGTGTCTCGCTGTTTCCGGGGCCCGTTTGCAACAGCAGCAAGCCAACTCGTCCCCACTAAGACCAACTCTTTTTTTTTAAGTTATCTTTAGTTGGCAACCTGTTCCAGATCAACCTCCACGCCATAGACTGAGCTTTCAGCGTTGCGAAGGATTTCCAGATGAGTCCGAAGTCGGTTCTGGAGTGTTCACCTTCGTTCATGTGGCAGTGGAATTTCCACATCTCCTCATAGGCCGCTTTAACAGTCAGAGTACCTGTCGCCGAGCCTCCCCAAATCCAGCGATCTGGTGTTCCTTCATTCAGCGAGAATTTACGAAGCAGCTCGAGAAGGTCAGACACTCCCCGTTGTTCCCTTTCGAGAAGATCACGCCTCCAACTAAGGGTCCATTCCCATTTATCACCAACCCAGCCCATATCCCTCACTAAACCATCTTTCTTGGCGCTCAACCAAAAAAGGCGCGGGAATAGCTTTATCAGAGGTTTCTCTCCCACCCAAAGCCCCTTCCAAAAACAGATATCGTTTCCATCCCCTAATTTCTGTCGCAAGGTATCCCAAAACCAACGACCCTCTCTACCGTTAACCACAGCCACGATTTTCTGCCACCAACCAGTTCGGTTTCCACCTCCACTCGTAGTTCTCTCATCCATACGGAGACCCTTCAGATCGCCATGTCTCGACCTAACAACACGAGCCCAAAGGAGGGCTCGTGTTGAATGTCTGAAAATCCCTCAAACCTAGCCCTCCTTCTTTCTTCGACCTGCAGAGAACGTCCCATTTGAGCCAAGCCAACTTCCTAACTTCGCTGTTACCTCCCCACAAAAAACGACAGTGAGCAGAGCGTAGTTGATTTGCTACCTTTTTTGGCAAGGGAAGGAAAGACATATTGTAAAGAGGTGTCGCGGAGAGAACCGATTTTGCCAGAGTGATCCTTCCTCCTAATGAAAGATGCACTACAAGAAAATCTGCTTAATAGGGCACTTAAAAGTGTCATCAAGAATAGGTTATTGAGGCACTTTGGATATTAAGCCATTTAATAGAAATGCCTCATTATGAAGTGTAACTATAGATCAAATGCCATGAAACATGTTCTGTCACTACACATATAAGTGTCCACACATATTGAATATAAGGCATTGAAAAGTGCCATGATAAGTGTTTTAAAAGTACACTAATTTTTATTAGCCGAAAAATTAAAAATTGCCCTAAAAATATTTAAAATTTCATTTCTCTATTTTAAATTGGTAGAATTATATTTTCATCCTCTAATTTTTGTAATTACATTTTAATTCCAAATGTATGTATCGATTTTTTTTTTCAAACACCACATTATAAAAATTGCTATTTGGCCATATTTTCCTATACTATATCGCAACAATTTTTATATTAAATATAAAAGTTTCTATTATTATAATGTATCTACATATAAAGTCATCTTAGATATCACAAGATCCTATCAATTTCTCCAAATAAGCAAATGTACATTTACAAAAACATACTACTTCAAAAGTTCATGAAATTATACTGAAACCGTTACAATTTGCAGTAGAGACTTTCGATCCGCCAATGGAAGAACAGATATTGAATATTCAAATCAAATAGTCCACTGATATCAATGGTATCACCTGCATACATAACATAAATGAGTATGAGAATATAGTGTAGATAAAGTATAAACTTACCATAATATATAAAGAATGAAAAAGCATATCAGAGGACAATGCATAATTACCGTTTAGCCAATTCAATAGCCACACAAACATATTTTCTTGCGAATCAATGCTGAAAATTTGACACCAAATGACAAGCGGCATCAACTGAACGTGAAAAATTCATGAATGACAATATGATACAAATTTCCTAAAACTCCAAATAAAAATAAAATCAGCACCTGACTGACGATCTGATAATGAACTCTTTTTATCCATTTTTGACAAAAAAAAAAAAAAAAAAGAGCATGAAAATCCGAAGAACAAAGAATCAAATTTAGACACAAACCATATAATAGCCTAGATAATTTCAATTGACTCTTTGTCAAAAAATATTAAACTAGAATTAGAGGAATTCCACGGCTTACAATTTGGTGATCTCGAAATCGATAGTTATGAATTTGCATCACGGATGACTTCAGACCACGGCGGGCACAAGCACAACAACGGCTGCCCCACGTGTATAGCTGCTATGCGAGATAGAGCTATGATAGCAAGCCTCTGTCTCTTCGAATGTGGCTGCTGCGATTATTGGCCAGCGGAAATAGTTGGTGTAATGATCGGCGATGGTTATTATAAGCGGTGGAGGTTATCGCATGATCAGTCTACGTCAGCGGTAGTTTATTGGAATTTGGAGTAGTGGGAGAGAAGTATTAGCGGTGAGAAAGACGAGAATGATGGGCTTTCATTAATAATAATTTATAATAGTTTTAATTGTTTTTTTAATCTTTATTTAATAAAAGAAGTGTCATCACAGGTCCGTGTCATTTTAGTATGAGTATAATGACACCTAATTAAAAGTGTCGTCAAGTTAATGTAGTAATAGACGATTTTTCTTGTAGTGATGCTTCGTTTCCCAGAGTTTCAGCCTTCTATTCATCTTCTCTATCACTTCATTCCAACTACTCACCCCTCCTAGTCTTCCTCCGATCTTGATACCCAGGTAGGAGATAGGCCATGACCCTTCCCTGCAACCAAGGACTCCAACGATCTCGTGAAGCTTCTCCGTATCCAGATTAATCCTAAAGACTACTTTTATCGAAATTAACAGTTAATCAAGATAATAGCTCGAAATTCTTTAAGAGCCACTTGATTGCAACAATGTTGTCCAAGTTGTCATCCACAATGAAAATTGTATCGTCAGCATATTGTAAAAGTGAGATCTCCACATTGTCTCTTCCCACCTTCACCGTTTGAAGAAGACCTTCCTTAATCGCTCTCTTGGTCAGAAGGTTGAGGCCTTCCGCCGCAACGAGAAACAGAAAGGGCGATAAAGGATCACCTTGTCTACGATATAATCATAGTGTAGTAGAAAAAGAAAAAAAAGAAAAATAAATAGGAGTATAAAGTTGGATGTATATTAGATAGTATATATTTTTTAGACAAAATGTAAAATAATCATTTAGCCTATATATGTGCACATATTACCCGTTTGAGACGTCATCCATATATATATGTACATTCCTAAATAGAAACATTTCTTTTATCAAAATTATTTATTCACCCTCACTTTATTCTACTTTTCTCACATTTCTACCTACTTTTTTCACTTTCTCCATATTTTATCTTACTTTTCTCGTTTTAGACAACTTTGTTTTAAACTGCTTGTCGTTTCTCTCTGCACATATATATGGGGGACGGAAGGAGTAATATACTACACATGGGCAAATTGGGGCCTTAATTTTTGGTTTGAGATCATTTATCCCCAAAATGATGTCCCAACTATATCTCAAATCATAATTTCTATTAATTTTATTCATTTATTTTTAATAAATTTATTTTATAATAATTTTGTTTAATTTTATGATTATTTTCAATGGCTCACCCATCCCAATTTGAGTTTATAATTATTTTTTTAGATTTAATTTCACTTTTATTAGTATATTAAAGTTGATAAATTAAAGAATAAAGTATATAATTTTTAAAAAAAAATTAATTTTTTTTTATAAATGTCGATTATGATTTACTAAATTATATTATTATCATTTTTATAAAAAATAATATCAAATTCGTAGAAATTAGGTTTTGAGACACCATCCCTTAATTTTCCGGGGGCCTGAGGCGGCGGCATCGCTGGCGTCTGACCGGCCTTGATTCTAGGGCTTCCATTTCTACCGGAAATCTCAAACAATGCCGTCTCTGCAAGTCACCGGAAAAATCAGCCGGCTGGAACTCGAGAACTTTAAATCCTACAAAGGCCACCAAATTATTGGCCCGTTGTACGACTTCACAGCCATAATCGGGCCCAACGGCGCGGGAAAGTCCAATTTGATGGACGCCATTGGCTTCGTCCTCGGCGTCCGTACCGGGCAGCTCCGCGGTGCTCAGCTGCGGGACCTTATATATGCGTTCGATGACCGCGAGAAACAGCAAAAGGGGCGCAGGGCGTACGTTATGCTCGTTTACGAGCGCGCTGACGGGTCAGAAATCAAATTTACTCGCTCGATCACGCCTGCTGGTGGAAGCGAGTACAGGATTGATGACCGTCTGGTGAATTCGGATGAGTATAATGGGGAGTTGGAGAATCTAGGAATCCTTGTTAAAGCTCGGAATTTCCTTGTTTTTCAGGTCACCTCTCGTTCTCTGCAAATTTCATTTTGGTTAAGTCTAATGATTCCGAGTTTTAATGGCTGACTATAGTTATGAATTTAGTATAAATGCAACTTCGGAGATTCTGGAATTTAGAAATGCTTTGTACTATCTCCATTTCGTCGAATAAGCTTCATTTGCTTTTTGGCAATTCTGATATGCTTTTTCACGCTTTTTGATGATGTGTTTTAAAATGAATTTTTGAAGAATTCTGACAGTCGTAGTATCGCGTAAAAGAAAAAAAAAAATTCAAAAATCCATTTTAAAATTCATTATCAAGAAGTGCCAAAATTGCCAAAAAGTAAATGAAACTTATTCGATGAAATGGAGGGAGTATTACTATACAGGAGAGAAAAGGCTTAAACAAATGAGTTGGCTCGTATAGAATATGAAGAGAGCTGTTATCTAAGGGTAGTGTGCTATAAAAAACTTAAGCATCCGTGGTAAAACTTCTAGAAATAAAATTTATTTATTGAAATATGAGGAAGGCAGAAACAGTGGGAGAAAGAAACTGAAAGAAGATTCGCATTCTTTTTTTTAAACACTAAAACCACTTCTCTTTTATCCATGCGACCTTGTGAATTGAACGAACATACATGCGCAACTATGTTATGTTCTGTTTACTTGTTTGATTTTGTTTTGCTATAATTATTTCCTTCCTGGTGGCATTGAAAGGGATAAATATATACTTATGGGTACTTGTATACCTATATCTCAAGAAATTTGTCTTGGGAGACAGGGAGAGATGATGTAGACATCTATCTTACTGTCTTAAGTAGGGATAAGGTATAAATACCCTTAACGTTTTTACGAAAAAACAAAATGTCCCTAAACTTTGTTTTGATACAAAAAGGACTCAACGTTTATTTTTTAGAACAATTTGCCTCTCCCAACTTACAGTCTCCAAACATCAGTCTATTTTTATTTTATTTCTCTTTTTCTTTTTAATTTTCGTGGATCCTACAATCAAATAAGCGTGAAGTAGGAACGATATATTATTTTATTCATCTCTTACAAATCAACATCTCACTCAAACTTTACACTTTAAAAATTGTCAACTGTAACAACCATTGTTAAAACTCTCTCAGCTCTGTCAATCAATCGCCGACACTCATGGCGTTTATGAGGTTGAGCTCCGGCGACGTTGCCAGATTCAAACTTCTATTTGCATTGATGACTATGTATGGACTCATATTTTACTTAGCTTACTCTGTCATCCACATGAAGTTTGTTACGCCTCTTGGCATAGATGGGCCGTTCGATCGCTTCTCCAATGCTAGAGCGATCGCGATATTAAAATAAAATAAAAATAAAATAAAAATAGAGGGATGTTTGGAGACTATAAGTTGGGAGGGGCAAATTGTTCTTAAAACTAAACGTTGAGTCCTTTTTTGTTCCAAAATAAAGTTTAAAGGACATTTTGTTAAAAAATATTAGGGAGTATTTGTACCTTATCCTAAGTATATAAATTTGGGAAAGTAAATATACGATATTCGTGAAGTGCGAAAAACTGAAAATTCTAGAAAGTGATTTGTATCCTGAGTTTAATTATGTTTGTCTTCACTTTTTTTTTTTTGACTCAGGGTGATGTGGAATCTATTGCTTCAAAAAACCCAAAGGAGTTAACAGCCCTAATAGAGCAAATATCTGGTTCTGAAGAATACAAGAGACAGTATGAAGAACTAGAAGTGCAAAAGGCTGAAGCTGATGAAAAGGCTGTCCTTGCTCACCAGAAAAAGAAAACCATTTCAGCTGAGAAAAAGCAGAAGAAGCTGCAGAAAGAGGAGGCTGAAATGCATCTCAAATTACAAGAGCAACTGGTTCATATTATTTTACCATTCTAATATTTGTCTTCTTATCAAGTAGTGATACTTTTGCCTTGCATTTTGTTGACTAGTCTCTCATAATTCATACTGCAACATATATTAATGCCTAATCTATAATCAAGCTTTATCATGATATGCAATAGTGAAGCTTCAACTATATAATTAACTCACTAACTGTTGATATATTTTCTGTTATGGTCTTACGTTATACGCCAAGCTTATGGCCTATGCAATTAGAAATTTTCCCTATTTTTTAGTAAATACTACTCCATCCATTCGTGATAAACAAGCACAACTTTATCCGTTTTAGTTTTTGTAACGAGTGGATATTAAAGTAGAGTTTGGGTCCCACTTAATGTAGTGTATTATGCTATCTAAGTGGAGTTTGGATCCCACATAAAGTGCAATTTGAGGGTGGAAAGGTAATATTTGTATGTGGGGTCCACGTCCGAAAATGGAATGCACCCTTTTTTTGCGGACAACCTAAAATGGAAATTTGTGCCCGTTTATCTGGGACGGAGATTATATTTTCTTTTTCTTGTTATTGGACTTTAGACGTGCTGATCTCACAAGTATTATTACAATTCTAAACAATTGCTTTTCCCTTACTCTGGCACTTCAGAAATCTTTGAAGAAGGATCATTACCTCTGGCAACTATTGAACATAGAAAAAGACATTGAAAAAGCTAATGAGGAACTTGCTGTTGAAGATAATAGCCTGAAAGAAATTGTGCGTGAACTGGAAACTTATGAAGCTGAATCAAAGAAAAAGAGTAAAGAGAAAGCTGGATATTTGAAAGAGATTCAACAATGCCGGAGGAGGATTGCTGAGAAACAGAATAGACTTGATAAAGTAAGATCGGTCTTTCACATAGTTTTGCATGACCTCAAATCTAGTTCGATTTCTTGGATTCTTCTTTGCAATGCTGGTATTGAGCCTAATGCATACTGCTTGTTTTGTTTGTCCACACATTGAGTTCTAGCTGCTGCAATGTTACCCCTACCTTCTAAGTATATGCTAAAGGGGAAGTCCTTGAGGGCAGTGGGAGGTCATGAAATAAAGCAATGTTATAGCCTATAAAAGCATTTAGTTGGGGAAAATGTATAATATCTGATTGCTAATATGATACAGTGATTATTTGGATTATTCCCTACTCCATATGGAAGCTATTATAGAGTTCTCATTGAAACATTTTTCAGATGTAATTCACTTTTGATGATCAGATTGGGTCATGCCTTTAAACTTTTTAGTAATTAAATACATCCTACGTAATCCTTTTTCTTTCTTTTTAAAACCTTAGCTTTGTGCCAGTGTTCCAGCATCAATGTGTTTCAGGCTGTTCAACTATTCCATTCTTTTTCATTATGGATCTGATGTCTTGTAGAGAAACTAGAACCTTTTTTGGTTAATGATTAAGAGTTAGATTTGACATTGGACCCGTTTTTTTGGCATATCTTGATACCTTTTGTTTGGTGTTCTTAAATCCACACCAAAGGTTTGCTGATAGTTGCGTCTGGTTTTCTTATTGACTATGATCTAAGCAAAATTGCCTGATAATAAGCAACATCTGTTTCCTTTGGCTTCTTCTAGTTCTCGCCCTTCACATATCTGTCTCTTTCTTCCAGATACCCTATTTGATTTATGTTACTGTTAGAGACCTATAACAGTTGTACCATTTATTTTCTTTGATGCTGCAGCAATCTGAGCTTGTTAAGTTAAAGGAGGAGACAACTAGTATAAATTCAAAGATAAAATCTACTACTGAGGAGCTGAATAAGAGGAAAGAAGAGAAAAAGAAACATGAAGTCGAGATTGCGAAACTTGAAAATGACTTGAAGGATGTGACCAGGCAACTTGAGGACTTGCGTGAAAAAAGCCAGGACGCTGGTGGAAAGCTTCAACTAACTGACAGTGAATTGGAGACCTATCACCAGATGTGAGTTCATGTAGTTCTGTCTTCTCCCACTTTTGGTGACTTATCTCTTCTAGTCTAGTCTAATGGTTTCTTGAAGAAACAACGTAATGTTTATCTAGTGATTTTTTTTGTAGTAAAGAAGAGGCCGGGATGAAAACTGCCAAGTTAAAAGGTGAAAAGGAGGTTTTAGACAGGCAACAAAATGCTGATATTCAAGTACAGAAGAACTTGGAAGAGAATGTTCAACAGTTGGAGAACCGAAAACAGGAGCTGGAGTTGCAAGAGAAACAAATGCAAACGAGGCTTGAGAATATTCCTGATGCTGTTAGGAAACATAAAGAAGACATCACTAGAGAGCGTAAGGAACAACGTGAGATGATGGATAAGCTTGGAGAATCTAAGTTGGGCCCTAAACCCTGATCCTATTACCTGTTGATCATGTTGATAATGACTGTATTTTGAATAATCTTACTTGTTCTTTAATTTGCTTCAGGCACAAACATGATATGTTGAAGTCAAAAATAAATGATGTGGACCTTCAGCTACACGAGTTGAAAGCTGATAGGCATGAAAATGATAGAGATGTCAGGATGTCTGAGGCAGTTGAAACCCTCAAACGCCTCTTTCATGGTGTGCATGGTCGTATGACTGATCTTTGTAGACCAACACAAAAGAAGTATAACCTTGCAGTTACTGTTGCTATGGGCAGATTCATGGATGCTGTAGTGGTTGAGGATGAACATACAGGAAAAGAATGCATCAAGGTACTGTCATAATATTGAGAATATTCAAATTGTGTTGTTCAAGTAACAATGTAGTTGCCAACAGTCTCTATGTGCCTCTGTCTCATTTTCTTGAATTTCCTCTTCTTTTATCCCCTCTCATCATTCTACGACAGGCCAACCATCCTTGAGTGGACGTGTTTACAAAGTGCTATATCTTCTTTACACATTGTGCTGGGCCCATTTAATATTTGATTGTTGTCCCTCAATTATTTTCTTATTTTAAGACGTGCTTCTTAATCCTTGGTAGAAATCTTACAATGAAACTTAAGTTTGATAAAGCTTTTGCAAATTTTTCAGCTGAAGATTTTATGCCAACTTTGCTGGACATTTTCCGGGTTATATTTGGGAAAAGTACTTTTTTCTTGACCTATTATCATGCTTGTCTGCAGTATCTGAAAGAACAGAGGCTTCCACCACAGACATTTATTCCTCTTCTCTCCGTGCGTGTAAAGCCAGTCATAGAGAAGTTGCGCACATTGGGTGGAACTGCAAAGCTGGTGTTTGATGTGATACAGTATCCTTAACTAAAGCCTTCCCATCTGTTTGCTTGATGGATTACACGAATCCATTAGAAACTTTAGTAATGAAAATGTTAACTTTTCATAATTTATAGCAGTGAAAATCTTACATGGGAACCTTTTGTGTGTGCTCCAATATCATGATACTCACCATACTATATATGTGTAGGTTCTTGTAATTCTTCATCACTGATAGTAGTTTACCTTTTCTTTCTAATATAAATGAGATATATACATAAACTTCAGACTTACATGGTTAAGATTTCTTGTTTTTACCTTTTATATCATAGACCATACTATATCTGTGTAGGTTATTGTTTTCACCTTGATCTCAATTATGGATGTAATTGAGGCATGTAGCCTGGAGCTTTCCTTTTAGAACTATTCTTAATATAAATATTAATTTGTAGTACTATCTTTATTCATTTCACTTTAGCTCCTGCCCAAACTAGTTGTCTGCCTGCCCTCCATGTTATTGACTTATTTCAGACATTACCATATATGTCAAAAGTCAGCCTCAGTGTCACACCTGAATACCAAAGTAGGATTGATTAATAATTTTTTTTTGTAAGTCTTTGTTTGTGATTAGATGCTTAGCCTCTGATGGTACCAACAGTTAATGGCAACTCTCTTCACCATTGATCCTTTTGTTCAGTATATCTCGTGAGTTTGATTCCTTCATAGTCACAGATTCGATTCTGAGCTGGAGAAAGCTATTATATTTGCTGTTGGAAATACCTTAGTATGTGATGACCTTGATGAAGCTAAGCATCTCAGCTGGAGTGGACAGAGATTCAAAGGTATTATAGTTAAATGTTCTCTCGATCTCCAGATGCTAGTGCACTTGTGCAATTTTTACCTTTTTACTGCTTATGAATTGCAGCTGTGACTTCAATTTATTCTTTTCTCCTGTTGTCTGGTAACAGTTGTCACTACTAATGGGATCTTACTGACCAAATCGGGTACAATGACTGGTGGCACTAGTGGTGGAATGGAAGCTCGCTCACATAAGTGGGATGACAAGAGAATTGAGGGTCGGTGGCAATTCATATATAAGTAGTTCTGTTACATTCTGTATCCTGTTAGTTTAATTTCTTATTTGAGTTAGTGCTAAAACTTTGCGCTTTGCAGGGCTTAAGAAGAAAAAAGAAGATCTGGAGTCTGAGTTGGATAAGCTTGGATCAATAAGAGAAATGCAGCTAAAGGAGTCTGAAGCATCAGGCAAGATAAGTGGCATTGAAAAGAAGATTCAATATACCGAAATTCAGAAGGTTTATCCGTCTTCAACCTATTGTACTACCTTTCCTTTGTTTTTATATTTCATTCACTATTGAAAAGCATTCCTCTTTCGGAGCCCTGGCACTCAAGTTCATCGGTTCTTTCAAGTGTTTTTGTTTGGTAGCTTAATCAATGCTTGCTAAACAAAATCCCTATGTAACTAAAATAATAGGAATATCTAAATAGATTATCTATCAAGTGACTATCACTGTTTTAATCTACATAGACTAAGTGACCCCTTTGAAATTTGAAATCAAAACCATTGTTTTCTGAACCAACTGGACCAGCTGGTTTAAGTGTCCAACTGGGAACTGTAAAATTGGTCTGGTTTACATGCTCATATATCATGTCAAAGTCTATATTTGGTTCAGATGCTCATATATCAAATATCAGGTAAACCACTTATGTCCAGATAAAAATTTAAACAACTGAAAGCAGTTAAAACTAGAAACTCTTACTGGCCCTGGGTTTTGTCATAGAATAAAGTCAGGGCTTGACATTTAGATGCTTGTTCTCTGTAAATTTTTTCAGTTTCAGAAATGTGATGGAGATATAAAAGATAAGAAGTATACTTCAGATACAAATTTCTTCTATTAAACTCTATATCTGCAGTACAACAGTTTCCGCAGTTAGCAGTCTAAACTCTGCGGGTCACTCATTTACATTGCTTAATAATTGCTCTATTTGATCAGCGTATGATACTATTACTTAAAAGACAGATCTTCTGCAGAAAAGTATCGAAGACAAACTGAACAAACTGAAGGTGGAGAAACGCAATATTGAAGATGAGATTGGCCGCGTCAAGCCTGAACTTGAAAAGGTTTCCTGTTGTCCTTAGCATTATTATTCTTGGTATAAAGCTCTTCGATCTTCTATTTATATATATATTTATGAAATTGAATCTTCTGTAGTTGGAAAAAGTTATTACCACTAGGGCATCCAAGATCCAATCACTGGAGAAAAGGATCAATGATATTGTTGACCTTATCTACAAGAAATTCAGCGAGTCTGCTGGTGTCAAGAACATACGCGAATATGAAGAGAACCATCTCAAAGCTATCGAGCAGATGGCTGCAGATAGATTCAACGTGCATAACCAGCAATCAAAGCTCAACTACCAGTATGAACTCTAGGAGTTGATTTTATGCTTTCACATCTGTTGATTTTGAAGGGTTTTATTTACAGATCATTCTACTTCTGATAATTGTTGCATCCTTAACATATTCTTTCAAACATCATTCTTTACCTGCATTTTCATTAGAGGACTTGAGTTTCTTGCATCCATAACTTTTCAATTTCCTCTCCCTCCAGCCACTCTCTTCCTATATGTCTGTTGTTGTAATAAATTTGTATCTTCCATGACTATTTGATGAACTACTCGTAGTTTCTGTTCACAAAATAGTAATGAACCTACTTAAATATTGGTCTATCTGAAAAAACTGAATATTCTCTTAGACCAGAGGATCTTCTGTAATTCGTCATGAAGATTCCAGTTCTTGTAGCTTTGCTTTGTTTCGCTGCTTGGTAATGAGAACTTTGACCTATATAAAAAGTAATTTGAATCGAAGCTGACATTTGGAGTCTGAAAAGGTTGATCCAGCATGTTCGAGATCAATAAAGTTTGTTTGTAGAACATTTGTTTTACAATTATTGATGTCAAAGTTTCTTCTTTTTAATTAAGAGAAGTAGACATTCCTTGTGCTATGTATTTTATTCAAATGAGTTTAGTTCCCCGGAATTGCAGCCTCTAGAGTCTTCTGTTTCTGCTAGATGGTGAAAGTGTTTACATGGAAAGGCCTAGTCCAGCTTATCCTGAAAATAAAGAACGCCTAGTACCTGCAGTATAATTATAATATCTGGTGCTTTTTTCTTGGAAATTCTAGAAGTTTGTAGATTGACTTAGGACTAGGTGGGGGAGGGGGGAGAAGCATATTGCACCCTTACTCTATCTAAATTAGTGTTTCACCACCCATATTTTATTCAGATAGATTAATGAGCATATATATATATGTATACATTGCATGTGCATGGGGTGTTCTTCTGAAGCAGTATACAATCTTATAATATTGTAATCTGCTGTTAATTCCGCTTTGTGTGGCTAGGTTGGAGTATGAGAAGAAGCGAGATGTTGGCTCGCGTATTGCCAAGCTGGAATCGACGATTGCTAACTTAGAAAATGCATTGAGAGATGTTGAGAATAAGCAGAAAGAACTGGAGTCAGCAGTGGAGAATGCAAATACTGAAATTGAAGATTTGAATGAACAAGTGGAAGGTAATTTAAGATTTTGTTTTATTGCCATGACATCAATCTCACTAGTCACTACTATTATATTGTTTAGTGTTTTTCTTATCTGGGTCAATTTTTGTATGTTTGTAGACTGATCAGACAGATGTAGTCTTTTGTTTTTAATTATTTTTGCAGAAGCATTTTTGCAGAAGCAGATTTGAATTCTGCATTTACTTTAATTCTATTGTTTTTGCTAGTTTTCATGGGTATTGGTTGTCTTGTGCCTATTCATGTTTTGATATCTGTAGTCAGCCCAAGTTTTCCTATTGCGGTCCAAAAAGTATTGCTCTCACATTAACAAAACTACCTATCCCATTTCTCTTTTTCTTAGGTTGGAATTCGAAAGCCAAGGAGTGCGAAAAAGATATTCAGGGATGGAAGAAAAAGATCTCTGCAGCTACATCAAATATTTCAAAGCATAATCGTCAGATCAAGTCTAAGGTTTGTTTTAGTAGCTGATTCCCTTCAGAAACTCTCTTCTCAGCCATGTATGATTTGAGCACAAGTTAATCTGACAGCTGCAATGTTCAAAAGTTACCGTTAAAATTCTGAGTTAGTAATTCATGTTTAACTTGCTTTGAAATTTACAGGAGAGTCTAATAGATCAATTGAGTTTGCGTAAACAAGAGATACTGGAGAAGTGCGAACTGGAAGACATAGACATTCCAGTAATTGCTGACCCTATGGATACTTCGTCATCATCCCCGGGGCCAGTAATTGATTTCAGTACACTGAGTAGATCGCTTCTGCAGAAGACGAAGCCATCTGAAAGGGAGAAGATTGAAGCAGATTTCACGCAAAAAATTTCTGCAAGGGTGTCTGATATTGAAAAGACAGCTCCAAATTTGAGGGCATCGGATCAGTATAAGGCTGTATTAGGGAAAGAAAGAGATGCATCAAAAGAGTGGGAAGCAGCCAGAGATGAACAGAACAAAATAACTGCTCAATATAACAAAGTTAAGCAAAAGAGGTACTGCAGATTCTGCAAAATATAGCAAGTTCCATAACTTAATGACACACATTTCCTTATCAAATCAGAAAATATCTTGTGATGTGTTTGTAATTGCTTATGATGTGTGTGCTTGTCTTGTTTTTGTCTTCATCTCTCTCCACCCCCCCCCCCTTCCTCCTTAAAGAAATCAGTTGTCTTTCCCTGTACGTCTCGAAGATAACCTAGAAAAACCTTTTGCTTATTCTCTTGTGTACCGTGATCTTGTGTCCATACATATCATATTATAATGCTTGTTCTACATGTCATTGTTGGTTTTCCTCGACTCTGGGTCGTGCTTTATCTCCATCTTAATTTGATCCTAACCTTAGAACTGATGCTCTTTCACGTGCGTTCCCTTTCTCTTGATTTCCATCCCCATTGTTATCTACATCGTTTCTCAAGTCATGATTTTCAAATTGAATCCAGGCACGAATCCTTCATGGCCGCTTTTGATCACATCTCCAGTAACATTGACAAGATATACAATGAACTCACGAAGAGCAACACACACTCTGTGGGTGGGGTGAGCAGCACCCATGCGGTGGGTGGAACAGCGTATCTGAACTTGGAGAACCCTGATGAGCCTTACCTTTATGGCATTAAATACAGTGCTATGCCACCAACAAAGCGATATCGAGATATGTCACAACTATCTGGTGGAGAGAAGACAGTCGCTGCACTTGCTTTGCTCTTTGCCATCCACAGGTATTTGAAAATGAATGCAAAACTTGTCTGCTTATATAGAATACCTCTTTTGCTGTGCACAAATAAATTCTTTAGTGCAGCAGCCCTTGGTGTTGATCTTTGCGTTATCTTAATCTTTTACTTTTCGATGCTTCTTGCAGTTCAAGGAATATTCCTCTTAATATGCGTCTATGAATTCTATACTACAACCCTGGGATGTCAGCTTCTGTTTCATCTTAATATTTATTTTAAGGCCTGGCAATTCTTAATCTTCTTGCAGCAGTAAACTATTTTCAAATTCTTAAAATGTTGATGCGATGGCTGCTTAATCTTCTTGTCATCTTAATATCATCGGCATTTATACTACGACGCTGTTGCTCCATGCAACTGTATACAAAAATTCTATCATCTATTTCTGTTTTGAGTATACTTCACTGTCGAGGAATTTGCTCACTTTTTATGTCCTGGATTTTACAGTTTCAGACCTTCACCCTTCTTCATATTGGATGAAGTGGACGCTGCGTTAGACAATCTCAACGTGGCCAAGGTTGCTAGCTTTATTCGAACAAAATCTTGTGGAGGTGCGAGGGCAGACCGTGCTGATGCTTTTGGATCTGGTTTTCAGAGCATCGTGATATCTCTCAAGGACAAGTTTTATGACAAAGCTGAAGCTTTGGTTGGTGTATATCGTGATTCTGACCGAGGGTAAGAATCTCATCATCGTTTTATCATTCCGTTCTTGCTTCGATAGGATACACATATTCTGAAAGTTATGCTCATTTTCCAGATGTTCGCAAACCTTGACGTTTGATCTTACTAAATACCGCGAATCTTGAGAGGAGCTTGAAACTACTGTGGCCTGTAGCTGTTTGTGAAGTTGAAAAAAAATGTATGTAAAATAGAGAATTAACCGAGTTTTGGTGCAATGTATGTACATGATCAGGATGCTCGTAGTTGTTAACTGGTATGTATTGATATTGCTATCGTTTTATGAAATAATTTTGATTAATTAATAATTGGGGACTTCTATTTAGGTTTAATACGTGTGATTCGATTTATTATGCATTCAACTTTTTTCAATGAGAGAAAACTGTAATGTACTCAGATTAGATTAGATTTTTCTGAATGTGGTTTCAGCTCCGAGTACTTAGAAACTTTTCTTTCAAATCTTTTGTTGACATGTCATATATGACATAAGCTGAAAATGTTAGGAATGCAATTCAATACTCTGTATAAAATTTAAACTCTATTAGATAAAATGAATTTTTTTCATCTTCAAATATATGTCTCTTTAATCTTCTTCGTATATAAAGAGAAGGGTCATGGAAGCGATGAAAAAAAGATTGGAGATGAGTGGGGTCGAAACCCTTTCTTTCTTGAATCACCTAAACACATAGAAATATCAAGCATCACCATATGAGCTACATCTCTTTGTTAAAATTATATTCAATTTTCAATAATATAATATAAGCTTTAAAAGAATAAACTAATAAAAATAATTGTAAAAAGATTTGAGATGAAGGGAGTCGAACCCCTTTCTTTTTTGAAGCACCTAAGCACATAGAAATATCAAGCATCACCATATGAGCTAAAAAGAATAAACTAATAAAAATAATTAAAAGAAAATTGGAGATAAGGGGAGTCGAACCCCTTTCCATATAAACTACATCCCTTGTTGAAAATAAATTCAATTTTCAATAATATATAAACTTAAAAAAAATAAACTAATAAAATAATTAAAAGAAAATTGGAGATGATTCCATATAAACTACATCTCCTTGTTGAAAATAAATTCAATTTTCAATAATATATAAACTTTAAAAAGAATAAACCAATAAAAATAATTAAAAGAAAATTGGAGATGAGGGGAGTCGAACCCCTTTCTTTCTTAAGGTACCTAAGCACATAGAAATATCAAGCATCACCATATGAGCTACATCTCCTTGTTGAAAATATATTTAACTTTTAATAATATATAAACTTTAAAAAGAATAAACTAATAAAAATAATTGAAAAAAGATTTGAGATGAGGGGAGTCAAACCCCTTTCTTTCTTAAAACACCTAAGCACATAGAAACATTAAGCATCACCATATGAGCTACATCTCCTAATCGAAAACTATTCTTTTCTAACAATATTTAATACAGAAAATCAACACATACTGTAAAAAAAAAAAATAGAATTTAAAGATGAGTCGAGCCTCTTTTTTCAGTACCTAAATACTTATAATTCATGGGACACACTTGGGTCAGTCAGAGGCATCGTGCGGCCGGCTAAAACACTGACACTTTTATTCGTTTAGATTAGCACTTTTCTGTATAAAGATTGACACTTTTAAAAATTGACATTTTATTCGTAAAATAATTATGTTAAAGATTGACACTTTTATTCGTATAGATTAACACTTTTCTGTATAAAGATTGACACTTTGACCCGGCCTCACTATGTGGCCGACCTCACCCAAGTTTTTGTCATAATTCATCAAGCATCATAAGCTACAACTCCTATTTTTGAAAATATCTCTCATGATATTTTCAGTTACTTTAAAAAATATATCAATTAATTACAATCAAACGCATCAATTTAAAAATTACCAAAAATGCCCCACAAAAGTGAAGTAATTTTAAATTAATTTAGGCATCCTTCACTTACGTGGATTTTTTTTTATTATCTTGTTTTGACTAATTTAATTTTCTTGTTTATCCTAATATACAAATTAAGCCCACATTCCAAGTACTAATTTTTATTCAACTTGCAAAACAAGATTTAGATGTTACATTAATTGATTTTCCCTATCACTTGTATTTATATAACCACGTGTTGGTGTATGTAGCTTGAATGAACCGTACACTAAACACGATACCGGCAATCCAACTCGCCGCTGAGTTGGACAGGGGTTAGAGGGCGGTAGCCCCCCAGCCGAATTTCGTGCCCACGCTTGTTGCCCAAACAGAATCCCTATAGGGTTTAGGATTAGAGTTTTGTTTAGCTATTTAAATAATGGGTTCTCATAGTAATCAGTATTCAAAAATATTAATGAAAATCTCTAGCTTGACAGAGCCACATACATAATCATTCGTGACTAATTAATTGGGTAAACAATTAGAGTATTTTTCTTGCTTTTATATTTTGTGTGTTTATTTTCGTAACACCATGCACCATATGAACTCAAATTAAACGTGCATTTAGTTAAACTTGTCAATATTTGTTTTCCTAAAATAACTTTGCATTTACTTCCTAAGACAATTTATATATATACATTTGTGTAGTTTCAAGCTTAAAGAATAATTCCAAAATTTAACTTATCATGCATAATTGGATTAACTCTTGCTATTAATGGGAAATTAATATATATATATTTGTGTGTTGGGTAAATCAATCTAAAATCAACTGCGGAAGCTAAACACCTAAAGAAATATGTTTGGATCAAAATTTAAACCAATATCATATTACATTGAAATTGAAGAAAAAAAATAACAATTTTTGTACATGCTAGTGGTGGGATCACTAAGGATTAAGAGTTAGCTTAAGTCGGCAACCCTAATAAAAAAAAAATATTAATTATTACTCCACCACCAGACAAAATCGTAGTAGAATAGCTTTAAAACCTTTAACTCATACCAGAATTTGTTGTAGATTGATAAATGTTTTCATGTCATGGATTAATTACTGCAGATAATTAATGCCTTAATACAATTAAGTTTTAAAAAAAAATTATACATGCATGTTTCATATTATTTTCTTCATATTCCTACAAATTGCTATTCGAAGATCAACATGACTTTTTAATCAACGTAAGTTTTTGTATATGCTAATTTTTTACTATGGCTCACTATTCTTTATGCTCTACTTGTACAAAAAAATATTCGCATTTGTTTTAGTTATATTAGTAAGTTACTAATTTAAAATAAATAAATTAGTAAGTTAAACTATCATGAGCACTTCTTGAAGCACATAAGCATATATAATGTCAAAAAAGGATGAACAATAAAAATAATTAAAAAGAAAAATTGGAGATGAAGGGAGTCGAACCCCTACTTCTTGAAACACTTAAGCACTTTAAATTCAAGAATAACCATATGAGCTACATCTCCTTACTTAAAATATATTTTATTTTTAATAATATATAATGTCAAAAAAGAATGAACTAATAAAATAATTAATAAAATGGAGATAGCGGAGTCAAACCCCTACTTCTTGAAGCACATAAGCACTTTGAATTCAAGAGTAACCATATGAGCTACATCTCCTTATTAAAAATATATATTATTTTTAATAATATATAATGTCTAAAAATAATAAATTAATAAATATAATTAAAAGAAACAAAGATGAGAGGAGTCGACCCCCTACTTCTTGAAGCACCTAAACACTTTGAATTCAAGAGTAACCATATGAGCTATATCTCCTTATTGAAAATATATTTTATTTTTCATAATATATAATGTAATGTCAAAAAATAATGAACTAATAAAAAATAATTAAAAAAATATATATTGGAAATGAGGGGAGTTGAACCCCTTCTTCTTGAAGTACCTAAGCACGTTGAATTCAAGAATGACCATATGAGCTACATCTTCTTATTGAACATATGTTTTATTTTTAATAGTATATAATGTCAAAAAAGATTTGAACTAATAAAAATAATTTTAAAAAATTTGGAGATGAGGGGAGTTGAACCCCTTCTTCTTGAATTCAAGAATGACCATATGAGCTACATCTCCTTATTGAAAATATATTTTATTTTCAATAATATATAATGTTAAAAAAGATTTGAACTAATAAAAATAATATAAAAAAAAAATTGGAGATGGGGGAGTCCATCCCTTTCATCAAGTACCTAAAGAATTCCCCCGACAATATGTATACAGTTGTGTACTTTCATGCTTAGAATTCCCAATCTGTCTACCACATGTTTAATTTCAAGAAAAATCCCAAATTTCCGAAACACAATTACTAGTTTAATTAGTTAAATTTGACGTATGATTAACGGTTTTTTAAGCTGAAAAGGAAAATAATAGTGTGCACTTTACATTATCGAGCAATTGTTTTATAAAGTGAATAAAATAGTAACTTTATTAATACGTAACTATTCCTTAGCTGTCCATAATAGACTCATCCCATCCAAATTTTATTATGTATATATATATATATATGTATATATGTGTATGCCACATTCATATATCCCTCATATTTTCTGTCTTAAAATTTCTATCATATTTCAAATTAATTTTTTATTGGAGAGATTTTTAGTCTTCAATTAATAAAATGAATTTTGAAGGATCGAAGCCTGAAGTACAAGAGTCGATACACAGAGATGAAGCTAAGAAGAAGGTGCGGTTTGAATCGAAGGCGTTGGTTGAAAGGGAAGTGGAGAAATCTTCGTTTCAAGTAAAGAATGTGATAAGGAAAGAAGAAGCAATTCGGTTATTGTCGAAATGTAAGGAAGGAGGCATTCTTGAATTGAAGGATTTGGGTGGAACTACTCTTCATCTCGATATTCAATCCACCAAGAAAGATAGATGATTGATTTTATTTTATTTTTAATTATTTTCCCTGCAAAATGGATGATGATATAAAATTAATTTGCATATTCCTTTTCTTTTTGTGCATATATATTCAATATAGCAAGATGCCATGATTTATTATATAATATATTTTACACGTGTAATTGGAAGATCGAGGATATTGGGTAAATTATGGAACCTTTATTTATGATGTCACATGTGTGAATTTTTTATGAGTCTGTGTTTCATTTTGTGGATATATATGTGCGTTTGGTTGGCAGGGAATGTGGTCTGAGAAAGTATACTGATTCCTTATTTGCACATTTTTGTGTTTGGTTCAATTTTAACAGATTTGGGAAAATAATCAGATTCCACACACCAAGGAAAGTTAGTACAATTTCCTGGATTCTTATTCCCACCAAAACTTAGGTATTCTGATTACCTGTTTCAGGGAATCTTTCATTATTATTATTATTATTAAATTATAAAAATCATAAGTAAAAGTAGTATTAATTAATATGATAATATCATAATTATTATTATAATACTATAGTTATATGTCGTTATTATCATTATATAGTACTAAAACATAATAATATTAATAATTAATATTTTTTATGTAACCATAATATAATAAAAATAATAAATAAAATATAGCATTATTATTATATAAATACTACAATTTTATTGTTCAATACGTTAACTATTATTATTATTATTATTATTATTATTATTATTATTATTATTTATTTATTTATTTTTGATGTTATCATATACTACCTCCATTTCGTGGAGAATGACCTATTTGCTTTTGGAACTTCTGGCACGTTTTTCCACGCTTCAAAATGATCAGTTTTAAAATGGATTTTTGTTGATTTCTTTCTTTTACGGGATACTAGTATTTTATTGAAGAAAGAAATCAACAAAAATCCATTTTAAAACCGATCATTTTGAAGCGTGGAAAAACGTGCCAGAAGTTCCAAAAGCAAATAGGTCATTCTCCATGAAATGGAGGGAGTATTTTATTATACATCTATGTATTATTAAATAAAATTTATATTGTTATAATTATAAAAATAATTACATTGCAAAACAATAAATATGAAAAATCCTCACATTTTCCATGTTGTTTCCAAACACAAGCATCAAAAATCTGGATATTCATTTTTCTTGGAATTACATTCCTAGAAATCATATTCCTTGATAACATTACTTTCCTGCCAACCAAACGAAGTGTCACTTCAAAAAAAAATTGAGAGAGCACAATGGAAGAATAAAATTGAATATTCAAAGTATAATCATATGCCATAATTAGAATTAATGAATTATGCTATCAATGAAAAATTAAAATATATATATATACGTTGGGTAAATTAATCTAAAATCAAATTTTCACCCTAGCACTGCCAAAGCCAAACATCTAGAGAAATATGTTTGGATTACAATTTAAATCAAAAATTTCACAATCAAGCTGGAAACAAATATAATAGCCGCAAGTATAGGAAAAGCAAAGTAAATACCATGAATACAAGATTTACGTGGTTCGGCAAAACTTATATCCACGAAATCCACCAGAAACGATAACCGATGCACCTATGCTTCACAATATATCATAGTACTTCTTCTTTTCTTTTTTTTTAGGGGACAATATATATCATACTTACATGCATTTGAAATTTGAAGAAATTATTATTTTTTTTTTTAAATAATATAAAAAATAGGTATAATGGGCCTAGTGGCGGAACCACTAAGGCTTACGGCCCAAATTCAGCCCAAATTGACAATATTTTCTAGCTCTACATATATGACTGGTACACAATAGTTGAGATAGAGAGTCTCATCCCATAATAAATAAAAGGATACAAGATGAAACTAGGTAAAATAGGTGCATGCAGTTAATTGAGTGGAAATTGCACCAACTTTCTCAGTTAGGACAAATGCAACAGGTAGAAACATGCATATATCATGGAATTGGTGCTATAATACAATATTTACTAGATTACTTGTGATTATTTGCCGAACATGGGAACTTTGTACCCCCTATTCTTCCCCTATATATAACGATTAATTCATGAATTGCTTTCATCAAACTTAATTTCATCTTCTTCTTCAAGTTCTGACTTCTGAAGATGCTTGATTTTCTGCAGTCGATTATGTCGTCGTTGAAATCGGGTCCACGCCAAAGATTTGGATATGGGAATGAGTTGAAGAGAAGAGTTAGATGTGATTTTGAATTGAGGCTCTTGCTTCAGAGCGATGAATTCAAGGAGACAGAGAACTAAATTGAAGGCAATATTGGTGAGAAAAGAAGCAGCTTCTCGACTACTTTAACCCTAGCTTGGGTCAAAATGGAGGGAAACTGTAGCAGAATATTTTATTGCATTTTCGTATTGCATGCATATTAAGGAAATTTTCAATTTGCCATTTTTTTTTATTTGTCAATTAGTAGTATTTTATTATCATCAATAGGTTATCATATGAAAATGAAATAGATGTTAATTAATGCTAGCTAGGCTAGTGGTATTAACTTCAAAAATGATGTTATCATAATTTTTTCTCATCAAATTTATTTAATCAGGACTAATATTCTGTTATCATAATTTTAGGAGATGTTATGGATTCGAGGATTTAATTTGACCTATCACGCCAATTTTATACAAAATTTTTGTGAGTTTATTTATATAATCTCTAAGTAAGTGAAAATAGAAAACAAAAAAGGAAAATAAAACATTAATCAAAGATAAGGTAAAGAATTGAACGTGAATGCTTTGAAATGATTGAATTTGAGTTTGAATAAATAAACATTAAAAATCAATAATTTCATAAAATATTAAATTCCATTCCAAAATAGTCAACATGTCACAACGTTTAAAGTGCCATACATATAAGACAAAAATTTGTATTAGTCGGAGACACCGTGCGGCCGGGCCCAAAATACCAATTTTTATACAGAAAAGTATCAATCTATATGAATAAAAGTGTCAATCTTTAACATAATTATTTTATGAATAAAATAACAATTTTTAAAAATGACAATCTTTATACAGAAAAGTATCAATCTATATGAATAAAAGTGTCATTGTTTTAGCCAGGCCGCACGGTGCCTCCGGCTGACCCAAGTGTGTCCCTACATATAATTGCTCGAGTCCCTCTAAAACTAAGGAAATCAATGCTCCAACACTCAAAATGTAGCTTCTATATTTCCAACTCTTCAAGAATGGCAACAACTTGTCACTAAGGAATTCATCGACCTAAACATGAAGAAACCAATCTTTACATTAATAATTAAGCACAACTAAGGAAATACTAAGGTCTTAACTCGAGAACAGTTCCTGTATCAAAACCACAAAAATAGAGGAAAATCAGTGCAAGTACTGCTATTCATACAAAGGTAATACTACTATCAGAACCTTAGGTTTAAGTATATACTATATTTAACATTTGAAAATAACTACAAGGTCTTAACTTCAAAACAGTTCAAGCAAAACTAAATTTAGAGATTAAATGGATGTAAGAAACGAAACTAAATTTCATAAACGAAAATAGACTTAGGAACTGCAAAATACATAAATAAAAAAATGAAACTAAAAGAAACAAGGTAGAAAAAAACCCTTTTATACCATTGAATGTTGTCCGAAAACTGGAGGTGGCGGTAGAGACAGGGCTACTTTGCGATGGCAGCGGATAGCCGTTGACGATGCCACCCGCCACGGCTGAGGGTCGACTAAAGAGCAGGGGTGGCACCGTATATCCCTGCAGCTGCTGCTATTAGGAATGGCGACTCCTCGCGACCAAAAGTAACATCCAAAACCAAATGGACAAAAAGAGCATTACTAGCATCCAACTACATCATCAACATCAAGCCACAAATTAGCAAACCAAAGTATCAAAAACACAAACAATTATATAGTCAAGTCTTTTTAACATGTCAGATCACAAAGCTAAAACTAAAATCATAAATAAGTCCAAATGATAAAAGTATCGATACCTAAGCTAAAATCATTTTCTTGTGCTACTCTCCATCGTTCTCGCCCTCTTCAACTAAAATCGAGCTCAAGACACTGTATGGCCACGTTTGGTAGCCAAGATGAGATATATCATGATAAGATAAAAGGTAAGATAATAATCTTACCTTCATTACGATAAGAATCTTATCAGTGTGTTTGGTAGTCAAGAAATACAATCCAGATATCTTGTTCTACCTATTTGGTAGCAAGATAAACTACATGATTAAAATAGGCATTTACACATTTAACCTTATGATAATGTGTGACAAAAATACTCCCTCCAATCACAGACAAAATGAAATCATAGCAGACTTAATTTGGATTTATTCATAATACATAATATCTGATATTAAGCTAGCTACAAAGTAAAACATGACCATATTCGGATAAACATGAAGATAAAGAAGTTGGATGAACACATCTTCTTCACAAAGTATCCAGAGCTTTCATATTCCACAATCTTAATCAGCACTAGACCGAAATGAATGAACAAATCATAGTAAATTCCCAATATAAGATAGTTCAACAATGAAGACTTCTCAATAAGTAAACAAATCAATTCAAAACCAATCAAATCCGTAAAATTTCCAATAAATCCATAGGTTCGAATAAAAAAACTCTGCATCTAAATAAGAGTGATCCTTCCCACCCACATGGTCAAAGATATCATGTTTTGCTACGATCTAACACCTCATGACAGTAGCAACAGAGGTAGAAATTCATTCATGATCAACCAACTGCCCTTGTTGTTCCAAAGCTTCGGCAGCAGAAAACTCTGCTTGTGATAGCTGCTCTTCTGCTTCTTTACTTTCAAACCAAAGACACATGCTGCCTTTCTAGCCTCCATTGCCTCAGCACTTTCAAGTGATGAGGATTTGAATCTTCTAGAGTCTCATCAAGAGTAAAGTGCATACCATCTACTTCATGTGATAGGGATTAGCATCAAGTTTTTATTTATGAAGAAACATTGGCAGTAAATAGATCAGTCAATGCAAACTTACCTGAAGCATTTTATTTTTCTCTTCAAATAAGGCTCCACCTTCTTCCTCTGAACACACCAAAATGCAGTTAGAAACTCAACAAAATAAGAAATTCATGTCAGCCAAAAATGCATATGTTCCGATGCTTTATGAGAGAGAACCAAACACCAAATTAGCATTCCATTTGTTCATGATAAGGAAATTTGAGAGCTAAGGTTGCATGAGTAACCAAACTCATATGATTTCCTACATGATCCATTACTTCTTACACAAAACTAATTAACTGTAACTTATGTAAATCAGTGGGAACAAAAACAAGAAACAAGCAATAGGAATTGAAAGATTAAATCCATACAAAGCACACAATAAGAACTATAACTTCTGAATCCCTCAGCCACAAAATCTGAAATATTAAATACCCACATATTAAAAAACGAGTTTGCAAAGCGATTCTATGTACTTCGAACAATTTCCCCAAAATATCGTTATATTAAAAAAAGAGTTTTCAAGAAATTAATTTACCTCTCAAAAGAGGCTGAAGACGGCACCCTATTCTACCGGTCAAGCAAATTCAAACCCTTTTCAAGAAAATGTCAACTTGCTAGACCCGAATTGCGAGTGTCGCCGCCGGCGTACTAGAGGCACTTGTCGTGGGGGCGTGGGGACTATGTGACCGCCGTAGCTGCACATTAAGCGGATTTAGGGCGGCGTGAGAGGCGGCCGTGGAGAGGTGGCCGCGGCGGCAGAGGAGGGTGGCGGGGGCTTGGGCTCTCCATTAGTGAGGTTTAGAGAGAGAGGGGGTGGAAGGCGTGGGAGAGGAGAGGGTTTTTTTGGTATTTTGGGAATTCCCATTGTCAGTGTACAACCAAGTAATTTCTTCAAATTAGGGTAGACAGATTGGGAATTCTTTAAGCTTGAAAGTACACAACTAGGGATGGCAATGGGCCGGATCTGGGCCGGATCTAGATCCAGATCCGGAATTTTAACCTAAGATTTAAATTCGGCCCAAATCCATCGGGTCTAAAAAAATCGAATCCAAATCCAGATCCATTAGATCTAGCGGATCTCGGGTCTTAGACCCAGATCCGTAGTTATCACTTAAAACATATCTTAGAAAAAGAACGAAAAAAAAAATCAACCATAAATGAATTGATTTGCACCAAAATAAATATTTTTCACACACTAACTGTCAAGAATTTTTCACACCAATAATCCACTTGCTAATAAAAAGTATCGAAAAAAACACGACACGTATCCATATTTTAGGCATCGAACTTTCAGATTAAAAATAGATTTATTAGGATTTGAGATTTAATTATAATAACTAAGTAGATATATATATTTATTAGTAGAATATTATAAAATAATATATATAATAAATTATCCGGATTCTTGGGCCGGATTTGGGCCGGATCTGAATCTCAAAAATGAAATTTCAGATCCAGATCCGAAAATTAAGAGTGAAGTCCGGATCCGACTCGGATCTATTGGGTCCAAAATGTTAACACTCCAGATCCTAAAAAATAGATCTAGACTCCCGGATCTGGACCGGGTCCAGGATCCACTGTCATCCCTATACACAACTGTATACATATTGTCCGGGGGAATTCTTTAGGTACTTGATGAAAGGGTTCGAATCATCTTCAATTTTTTGTTTTAATTATTTTTATTAATTCATTCTTTTTTGATTTTATATATTATTAAAAATAATCTATATTCTTAATAAGGAGATGTAGCTCATATAGTCATTCTTGAATTTAAAGTGTTGTGCTTCAAGAAGAAGGGGTTCGACTCCTCTCATCTCCAATTTTTTTTAATAATTATTTTTATTAGTTCATTCTTTTTAAACATTATATATTATTTAAAATAAAATATATTTTCAATAAGGAGATGTAGCTCATATAGCCATTCTTGAATTCAAAGTGCTACTTCAAGAAGAAGGGGTTCAACTCCCCTCATCTCCAATTTTTTTCAATTATTTTTATTAGTTCATTCTTTTTTGATATCATATATTGTTAAAAATAAAATATATTTTCAATAAGAAGATGTAGCTCATATGGAAAAATGTGATTTTTGTTAAGTAAATATTTCACTATTTTCGGTGGCTACACTGTTGAGCACAACCGTGTAGTATATCCAATCGTGTAAAAAAATGTTAAACCGTGTAGTGAAGAGCAATAATTCGAATATTATAAAAATCAAATGTTTATTATTTACATATCCAATAACTACCATCGACACTATTTGTATTTTTCAATTATACTAGTATTGGTCAATCGACGAAATAATTTTTTGGACAATCTAAACTATTTTCTAATACCATTCTAGCCATTTATCACCATTGTTACAATGGTACACTATACAAATTCTAAAATTTACAATTCTAAATGATTTTAATGTATAAAAACTGAAAATGCAAAAAAATCGGAATGGCGGACCCTCCGGAAACAAAACCGAACTACTGACCTCGATGGACATGGGTCCAAACCCGAAATGTCGGTTCCGATTTCAAAACCGCCAGTTCCGATTCCGACGGCGGTTTCGGTTATTGTAGGCACATGTAATTGAACACGTTTACATTAAATATTTTTTAATGTAATGTTAAGCATTAATTTTGAAAAATTGCGAAATTTTGTGGATATAAATTGCACCTGATTATTTTTATTGCACAACTTTAATTCTCTTTGGATCCAAGTAAAATTGTACCCGAAGATCAAAATTTCCAGACAAATAGAAAATAAAATAAAGAGTGTGCGTGTGTTGGCTTAGCGGTAGATAGTTAAAGGACCAAAAGTCCCGAGTTCGAGTCCTCCGTGGCACAGCCTAAAAATTTGTCTCATAAAAAAAAATGAAATGAAGAAGAAAAAGATATATATACTGCTAAAAGAGAAGGATGTGAGATTATGCGGAAGAAGACTAAGAGAGTAAGAACAATCGTATAGAAAAAATAATTATTTTTCATGTACATAAAATAAAGTGAGAGAAAGCCGAAGAACAGATAAAACAATGAATAAGAAAATGAGGAATAATAAATATAAACAAAAGAATAAATAAGATTTTAGAGGCCCTGTAAACTATGTGAAGTAAGTTAATTTGCGTTTGTAATTAAGGGTGTAATTAACCGTGCTAGTACACGGTTAACCATGTAATTAACCGTGGGTGTAAATCCACCGCAACCATCTCATTTTTCCTTCTTTTTTTTTTTTTTTTTGACATCTTTGGGCCTTCGTTTTGCACACACGCACAAACAATAATGATTTTGGGCCTTAGATTGGACCAGTTTCATATTTAGATTGAATTCACATGTCAATTTTTAAAGTATTTAATTTAATAACTACTAATAAAATACTATTTAGAAATCAATTTAATGTCAATTCCCATATAAATAATTAATATTTCCGGAGAAGTAAAACATGCGCGCACGAGTTTTCTACTACCTCATTTTCATCCATAATGGCCCATTTAACAATTTTATGGTAGCGTTGAGATGGTGGTGTCGGTCGCCTCACCGCTTCCAATCGCCGGCGGCGGCGGAAGAGAGGAGAGAAGAGTATGATGTGTTATTAGTGAGAAAGAGAAAGAGAGAGAGAAAGAGGGGAGGGAGGATTAAGAGGCGAAGCTGTGTAATTGAACTTTTTAAAATAGTGTGTAAAAATAAAAATGATCATCATGGATGAAATGGAGGGAAATTTTTTAATGCATATCATATTACTTTTTCCATTTTAAGTTGTCCATCAAACTTATGAAAGTGTACTTGATTAAAGGTTCAACTGAATTTTGGAACGTCAAATAAAGCACAAACTAGGAAAATATTTTAATAGTAAGTGTCGAATTGATTTGTGCTTAAATTAGTCTACGTTAGAATATTCTAGTATTTATTAGTACTAGATTGCATGTAGAAATTTATGGAACTCGGTGGCCAAGTCTTGTGTCCAAATTTTGACCTAGTCCAATACAAAAATTACTGATTTACCCTCGATAGTGCAATCTAAACTGTAAAACCTTTTCAATTTTATATTATTAAGTCACTTCTTTTTTCTGTGTTCCCCGACATACATAAATTTGTATTTCTCGTTCTCTCAATCCTAAGTTTTTAGTTCGAGTTTAAATTAAAAGCTAAAAGATAATTTCCGAAATTTTAATTGAACATGGATCAAACTTTAAAGCTCGATGATTAAAAACATCCAAGAGTAAGGGCTTTTTAAGTGATTAGTGGTATATATATATTCATGAGAATTTTTTTTAAGATGAATATTCATGAGAATATTACTTTTTCAGTAAAATGTTATATTTACTTCTTTGGACTTTGAATTGTTCTTCAGATTTTTGCAATATAAGGGGGTATAATCAATGTTTTATAAACCGAACTGGGGTCGAACCGGCTAAACTTTCGGTTCCCAATTTTTTTTGGTTTAACCTTGATCGAACCGGCCAAAATCAGATAAAATCGCAACCCGAGACCACATCTGGTTCAATTGTCCAGTTCGGTCTGATTTTTAAAACACCGGGTATAATTCAAACTTTTAAAATGGAGAATATGTGCAAATAATAAAATAGAAAATGTAGTTAAAGAGCCAACATATATACATTTATAAATAAATAAATTTTGTGATAACAAAGTGGAAAAGTCTAGAAAATGCTGTTAATTTAATTTCCTATTTGCCAATGTTTGGTAGATTTCTATATTTGTTTACTCAAACCGTTTGTTTACTCAAACCGTCAAATAGGACAAAGAAAGTTTGGACTTTTGTGATAAAATGGGCATGTGCCACGTGAAATTACCATGATTTCAGTATCTAAAAGGTTGAAATTTAGGTGGTAACTGAAATTAAAAGGCATGTTTGTATGTAAATCTTTGCTAAAAACATAATTATTTGGTCATAGTTCGGAAAAGGGCAACTAAACTAAACTAAACGGATTATCAAGTCATTATACTGCAAACTACGAATTCTCTAAAAGCAACTTACTTATTATTCTATATATAATTAAATACAAATATGAAAGTAAAATACACAAAATAGAGGGTTTGAAGTAACAACACATTTACTGTTTACTTATTTGCACATAGTTGATCTAGCTAACTCTACGCTCTAGTGCATGATTTCTAATGATATGAAACAACTTTAAAATGGATCGAAATCTTTCATAATTTTGTACTTTTTACAAATATTTAAGGATTTGTTTTGAAACAATTTAATTGATATTTAAAGGCAACGTCAAGATTCGAACTTGAGACATTTTGTGACAGGCCTCAGGCACTAACTCGATTGCTATTAGGCCAACTCAGGCACACGTTTTCTAGAAATTTGTGGTACAAATGAAAACAAACAAAACCCTCATAAAAAAAAAAAATTAATAATAAAAACATTTCAAGATTTGAACAAAACAATACAAAAAAACAGCACTAGATCGAAACATCCAACAGTTATATGTTCTTCCACACCATAGTAATAAAAGTAAATATTACACATCTATTATTACTTACAAATATGGCTCTCTCCAAAACATATTAAAGCCATATCAAAAATTCTAACACAGGTCAGAAAATCAAGAAGGTAACTAAAAGAGAGATCTAGAGAGAGAAAGAGAGAGATCTAGAGAGAGAAACAAATTCATCTATCCATGCCCTCAGGAACTTCAGGGATCTCAACAATGCTATCCAAAGATGGTTTCCAACCCACATTTCTCTCTCTACTTCTCTGTATCTCTTCCATAAGTTCCTCAAATTTCTTACCTTGTGTTTTTTGCAGCTCTATCATTAGCCATTCCAATTCTTCCTTTGTCAACACAATCTTTATTCTCACCTTGTTATTCCCCTTTTCGACTTCCGATTTCACCACTTCTTCTTCGTTGCTCACATTCTTCTCTGTTTCTGGGCTGTTTCTGAAAGCTTCCATGCAATTCCCCATTGCTTTTTATTATTTATTTTTTTTCCTACTAATTATTTTTGCTGGAATAAAATGGCTTTATATATATATTTATTTGTGACTATATGTATATGGTATTGTGAGATGAAGGGGCTTAGAAATAGGTAATGAATGATTGAACAATAGAATTGAATAGAGTTGATAGGAGTTGTTAAGAAGTGCATGTGAGTGTGGGCTCACCGCTCTTTATAGATTTGAAGCTCCACCTCCACCTCCACCTTCAAATTATTAATCTCTCGTCTTTTTACTTGACGCGGGAACTACTGTTTTTGCATCCTAATTTATTTCATTACTTATTATTTATTTAATAACTTTTTATATCTTACGAATTAAATTGTGCACGTGACGTGTACTATGAGCGGCATAAAATAGTTAAATTAATTGGAAATTAGTGGATTGTGGAGCCCCAAATTGTTTTTTTTGTTTTAAATATTTCTTGACACCATGATCTATTCATTTATTTATGTATATATGTATGTAAGTATGTATGTATTTTTTATTTATTTATTTATTTATTTTTGTGGCCGTACTCTGTACGTACCCTGTATACGGACTTGAAATTAAAATTTATATTTTTGAAGAAGAAATTAAACATTACTATTAATTAATATATACAGATAGATAATCAATCATGCATATGTTGTCCAGCTCTTGTGACATAATCAATCAAAGATTCCCTATATTCTAAATGGTAGTAGAAGTTTGTTTATCTAACTAAATTATACATAGTGCCTATATTTTTATACATAATGCATGATCGATTCGTATAATTTTTTATGCTCAAGTCTAACCATATTAAACTGAAATATGGAGTAATACGAATTTTTTAAAGTTGAACATTTAGTCATTCAAAAAACATGAATTAGAAACTATATAAAATGACATAAAATAAAATTTCTAACGAAATCAAAGTGAAGATTAGTACGTAAAAATATTTTCTCTTTTCATCTTTTCATCCATGGACTGCTTCAGCAAACGAGTCAATGGTCGCATTGAGTCACTGTGATTGAGAGTGATAGAGTTCCATGAAATTAATGCTTTAGCTTAAAATAAATGCCATTGAAAAATAATATACATGGCATACATGAATAGTTAAAATGGTCATAATATATAATTAGAGGGAAAAAAATAAAATACTCAAAACACATTATAATATTAAATTTTATTTTGAAATATAAAAAACACAAATTTTACTTATATTTTGGTATGGGTGGACAATAATACTCTTTCTTTTGAGCACATTGCCACTCTCTCCCCTTCCCTCTCTCCCAGTCCAACCCAGCCCAGTTCAGTTCAGCCCGACCCGACCGACCCGGTCAGCCAGGCCTAGCCCGGCCAGGCCTGAAAAATTTAATTGAATTTTTTTTTCGAAATGTGCAATTACACAATACATTTATAATCATTTAGTATTGTTTACCCGGTAAGTGGTAAACAAATAATATCTATTTGTAACTGCATTACGCAGTATGTTTATGTTCTTTTAGTATTGTTTACCGGTAAGTGGCAAGTGGTAAATAGATAATATCAAATCGTAACTGATTACACAGTACGTTTATGTTCTTTTAGTATTGTTTACCAGCAGGTCGGGCCGATGGGCCGGGGCAGAACGGGCCGGGCCGGGCTGGACTGGGTTGGGCTGCTACTTTACCAACCATAGGGGAGAGGGAAGGCTATTTTTGTCCTCCAAAGCAAAAATTGAGTATTTTTTGTGTAAATTATATTTTAAAACTAAAATTAATTTTACAAAGTCAAATTGGGGAAAAAAGGTATATTATCTCATATAATTAACTCATAATTATATAAATTTTAAACGCACGAAAGTCAATTAATAGCAAGAATCAGTCCACAAATTCATGAAAGGTAGTCTACGTGGAGTCATAAGAGCAAAAAGCAATTATGATTCCCACGCCTTTGACAAAAGTTACTTTGCATGAGATTACTAGAAATTATGGGGTTGAATTAGTCTACTAAATAGGATTACGTTTAAGTAAACAAAGGGTGCTAAAATAAATTAAATTAATTACACTGTTTCTTTTTTCTTTTGATGACACATAAGTCCAGAATTGCTACCCCATATGTGCTGAGTATATGTTAAATTTGAATCGGCAAGGATTTTAAGAAAAAAATTGATAAAAATGTGTTGTGAGTAGAGAATGTGTTTTATTTATGTACTGTAAGTGAGAGTATTTTCTATTTTGAGAAATACTCCCTAAGCTCTGTCCCCCATTTGTTGAGGGTTTTTTTTTTTTTTTTTGGGCATGGTGTTTAATATAGTGTGATGATGTGTTAAAATGTTAAAGTATTTTAATAGTGGGCTCATTTAATATTTTTAATGAGAAATGATCCCCTACCCACCGTGGGCACGTTTAATGTGCCCACGGCTGACGTGACAGTGTCACGTCAATAATTTTTTCTTTTGGGGTTTAATTTTTTTTGTTAGGGTTTAGTTTTTTTTTGTAGGGTTTATTTTATAAGGTATACTAATTGATTTTTTCCTTAATATAATGCCGCCACCTCATCCGTGGGCATATTAAGCTTGCCCAAGGTGGGTAGGAGAGCATTACTCTATTTTTAATTATGTTAAAAAGTTAAAGTTGTGAGTTCATCAAATATTTAATTATTTTAAAATGTTAAAGTGATAAATTGTTTCTATTATAAGGCCTATGTTCAAAAAATGAAATGATTAACATATGAGAGATATCCCAATATATTAGTAGTATCAACAAATGAGGGATAAAAGAGACAAAGGGAGTAACACATATACAAGGAACGTACCAAAAAAAGAAATTTTCACATACATATATTAAGAACGGAAGGACTAGTATTAAGACATCTTATTTTAAATAAAATATAATCATATTAGACTAATTCAACCCATATCACTGACATACTTTCTAATAATCTCATGCATGACAGCATTTGTCAAAGTGGGACCTTATAATAGTAATTACACTATTGTTATACAGTCAGGTCGTTCTTAGTCCAATATGATTAATGAACAATAATTTGCTCCAAAATTTAAATAAGTTACCTCTTACTTCACACCGACGTATAGTGTCTCCGATTCTGTTTATGTTTTTTTAGATTAGATAATATCAAATCAACAAATAGGAACGCAGATACAAATTGAAAAGTCAATAGTCCTAAAATAGCATTATTGAGGACCTCTTGAACACTAATTCATGCATTATCACTTATTGGGGGGTAATTAGGGTGTAATATATAGTTATATGCAATGATTGATACTTAATCTACCTAGACGTTAAGTGTCATTCCATCGACCTGATTAAGGCTTGATCGGTAGTCTTTACGCGTGAACTAATCGGCGCTTAGGGCTGGGAAGACAGGGGGTGGGATTTGAGCGGTTGGACGAATTTGGCAGGCTAATATCATTAGATTGGATATATTTTAATTATTATGAATCTTATGTTGAAATGAATTTCATATTTAAAATTATGAAAACTTGTTGTAGATTATAAAGTTTATATGAAGATTATGAAATTTATGAAATTGAACTATTAATTAATTTTGTCGGGTAAAACACACCTCCACTCTTTATTCATTTAAGTATTTTCGGAACTATGATTATGATGAATGTATGTGGGAGTGAGCTTATTAATTTAGTTCGGACAAATTTACTTTCATACTTTGAGAAGAAAAAAATACAAATAATTGAGCATAAAATTATGTGTTTTGTTAGCAATAATTGAGAAAATTGAACCCTTAATTAAAGAACTATTTTGGTGTTTCCTTCCAAACAAAACATGTCACTCTCACTCACACTCTCACATTTACTTACTCTGCCCGTGAATTGCGGATTTTATTCACGGATTTTAGAAATAGGAGAAGAAAAAAATAATTAAATCAATTTCATGTATAGCAATTTCAAAATTGTGAATTCAAAATGGTCCAGTATTTTGAATCCTATATTGTAAAAAATACTATAAATCATATGGTTGAGGCGGCGAGTTTAGACTCAGAATCAAATGTATTGAAGAATAGATTGAAACTCAGACCAATCAGATTTTAATTAGTTTTAGTATCATGTCTATTTTTTAATTAATGGAATATGGCTTGGACTCGATAAAAACCAACCGCAAACTGCTACTTGTAGTTTTGGGACTAATAATTTCAAAAGGTATAAATATTGTAATGTAATTAAACAGTGGTCTTATGCAATTAAGTAAAATAACGTGTACAGTACATGGTTAAACTATTCTAGTCAAATGTAGTTCTTTTTAAACTAGTCGAAATGAATTTTTGCATAGATATTTTGAGTTAAAACTTTGATGATGTTGATGAATTTGAAATGAAGGAGACTCTCAACTAAAATACAGTAAGTGATAAATGCTCTCACCAAAATTTTGAAGACAAACCAATCCATATTTTATATCACCTCGAAAGTCTTGATAGTTAATAAAATCATTTAAAACTAGCAAAAATTTCCAATAATATCGTTTATAGAGGTTAACCCTAAAAAAGGACATGGACGTTGAGATTATAATGCCCAAAATTACTCCTACCATGAAAATTTAAAACAAGATTTACGATTAATACTATTTCGAAATTCGAATAGTTCTCTTTCCCTATGTGCTAATTATATATGGTAATCTTAGTGTTGATTAGTTCATAACTTTAGTTTTTTAGTTAATCATGAATCCAAATTATTTTAGTTCTTTTTTTGTTAAAACAAAGAAAAGGATATTCGTAGAATTATTACTCCCTTCCTCGCATTAAGATAGACCTATTTTTCTTTATATGCGTCATAAATTATAGTCTCTTTCCTTTCTAAAACAATCCTTATTATGCATTTTAGTAAAATACTTTAGAAAATTAAATAATTTATATATTGTACTGTAATTTAGATTTGAATCACATATTGCAAAGTAAAATATGAAAAATTAACAACACATCACTACAAGAACCACGCTGAAAAATGACGGATTTAGCATCGGAAATTAGACCGTTGCAATTTAGATACTAAACAATAACAGATGCTCGATTCATCCAAACACGGAACTTTAACTACCGAATAACGACGGATTCCGTCCCAAAAACTATAATACACAGATTTTCTCAATCCATTTGAAAATATACAAGAGCTACTATAGTGTGATGAAAGCAGTGTTCTAAAAGTCCCCGCCTAGGTCCGCCCAGTCCCCGCCCTAAATGCTAGGCGGCACCCCACCGTCCCGACTAATGTAAATCCGCTTAGGCACTTAGTGACATCCTAACTATTGGTCATATTCAAATTTAATTAGTCCTTAGGTGTAAATTAATCGATATTTACGTTAACTATGCTATTTCTATACGTGATTTGGATGGCTAGATGGATTTAATGCTAAATTAGATTACAAATATTAAATTCAATACATACTGATATTATGGTGAAAGTTAGAAAAAATTGTTGCACACTATAAAATTTATTGAATTGAACTATTAATTATCATATTCTATGTTTTTATCACAAATTTGGTAATAAAATTATAAATAATATATGTTAATATAATTTCTAACTGATGACATAATGTAAAAATAAGTATTGTGTTTCTAATCTGCCTAGGCCCCGTCTAGGCTCCCGCCTAGCCGCTAGTCACCCCCCTCCACCGCCCGACTAGCGATTAGTGACTTTTAGAACATTGGATGAAAGGAGTGATTAGGATCATCTGTTACATTATTACGTAGCCCATACCACACCGTGACATTATCAATGTAATCAAAATCTTACGCAAGCATGACTACTTATGACGTAAAGAAACCTCATTATAAATAATCAAGCAGGTACATTCAAAATATTTTTCTTATTGTGCAGAATCTGGATGGTATGGAGACATAATTTTTGTCCAGACGAAAATAATTTCATAATCGCATTTGTCGTTATTAATTCGATTTCTTTGACACTTCGTTATCTAGCTTAAATAATTCAATATCTCCTGAAATTTCAAGACGATTTTCTCCAATATAAAATGATGATAAAACTTCCTATTTAATTTGCCAAAAACAAGTTGATTATCGACAGTTTACATGATTTAGGTAGAAATGGGTCTTGATTCAAATATAAAAACTATTGACCACACCTACCGGTTGGCATCACTAGTAGAAAAATCTTGACACAAATCCTTTCGCTTCTAAATTAATACAAATATACACATTTAATTAAAAGTATTTGTGTTAAGACATTGGATAGGACTTAAACCCTCCAACTAATACATTTAAAATCTCAAAATGGGAACTTTTTAAACCGAAAGTGAGCAATGGTTGCTATCTCCTCTAAAATATGTCGATCCTTAAAATATTCATTCTCAATAAGTAAAAAACAATAATAGTATCCCATATTCCCATAAGTAAAATGTATACTTTTAGCCCCTCATAAGTAAAAGTTACTGTATAAGTTTAGCCGGATGAACCCTAGGTAGTGGTTGTGACACACAACCTATCACGACCACAACACATGGTTGTGTGTCACGACCACGACCATCGCGAGGTTGTAAAATAAAATTCACATGAACAGTTGCCAAAGTAAATAAGAGAAGACAGACTGATCCATCATCCATGCATGAAGAATGCACATTGGACAAAAGCACAAAGGATCCTTGCAAGTGCTCATATAAACTACTAAACCAAAGTTGCAAGATAATTGCATAAACATCCTAGGAGGGTAAATTTGAAACATAACTTACATCATGCGTTTCCTCTTCTTAAGTTTTTCGAAAAACTGCTTAATGTCCGCAGCTGAGATGGGTTTCGACCCGTCACTGGATTCCTGTAGAGGAGTTGCCAAAATTAATCATTTGCCATAACAGCATAATAACGCAAAGTGTGTGACGTGTATATTAGTACAAAATATACCAGGAATGCAGAGAATTCATTCTTCATGTCGACAATTGCGCTCAGCAATTCTATCTTTACCACATGGTGGAGATTATTGAATAAGTTCAGATCAGCACCCTCTTGTTTCTGCAGATTTTCATTCCTTTTTTGCTTTGCCATTCTTTCATATTCGGAAATAGAATCCTCTTTCTCAGTTATGAATCCAATTCCCTTCTTGGCATAGAAGTCGGAACATTTTTCACATGCACAAAGGGATTCTCGCCAGTTTTTATAAAGAAACATGGGCTTGGCTTCATCCATGGTTGGAGGAATTTGAGCAAGATCAATTCCGATAATGCACTTGTTACTTGGTCCCGAAACATCAGTGCATTCATTATCTTCCACTGCCGGTTTAGCTACAGCTGGTATAGTTTCTGCATTAGCCTTACCTTCAATAGAGAGTGTTGAACAATTCTCCTTTTCAAGTTTCACTGACGATGTAATTATAGGACCACTTTCGAGAACAGTTTCTTCCTTGGAGAGATCTGCAGCTGACATAGTCTGAGGATAGTAAGCCAAAAAGGAGCAAACTACTGCACAATCTGGGCAGATGAAATCCTCGAATAGAGGCTCGCCATCTTCATCTCTTGGGATCTACTTTACACAACAAAAATATGAGTAAATTCCTGAGATATTATAAATCATTAAGAAAGGGGAAATTTTCGATGTTCATTGCCGTGCTCTCTTAAAGCCATACACCATTTAAAGAAACATTTTCTTTTGATACCTAAATAAGTAAGGACATAACGGCTCCATTCCACCATTGTAGACCAAGGACGATTGCACAAATTAATTCAATGTGTAAATACCAAACCAAGAAGAAATGTTGCAGAAATGACCAAAACCGAAATATGGGCGATATTGCATTGTTGTGACATCAAACTGGGTTTGTCAGAAAATTATTATATCACTGAAGCTATTCAAGCAGCACATCTGAGAATACCTTCGCGAAATAGAAATGCTACAGAGCAGAGATGTTGCAATCAAGATAGTGATAACCAAAGGAAATACTATAGAAGAAATATTCAGAATATCAATAGATCAAAAACATTGCATACGTGGATGCCAACAGATCTTTGAGAATCATTTAGGTAAAAAAGAATCTGAACAGTAAGACTATTGACCAGATACAAAGAAAAATTATTTGACAATGATAATCAGGAAACATGAAATAGAAGGGTCAGACTTCCTTTTGTATGGTAAGTGAATCTATAAAGTAAAATTCGTATGTCCTTTCCACAAGATTATTGTGTATTCTTCAGAACAAAAGCGCAGGAGAGTGTTCCCAGCTTTTTCGACTATTTATGTGTGCCAAATGCATGATGTGTTTTTTTTACTCAAAAGTAAAATTATAAGTATGAACCATTTACATTTGAGGGTATCTCTCTTTAGATAAAATGCGGCAAACATCAATTATCCAAATGCATCAAGTTACGGAAATGCGAAAAATGAAGGGGAGAAAATCATGAAGCCAAATGTAAAATATACATATAGGAGTTAGAGAAATGAAGGTTACAGATGAACATAGAAGTGGTGCATGTCTCCCCTCAAAAAATTATACTGAGAGGCAAGTTATTGGTTCTGAGAAGGAATCTGGAAGAACAAAAGGATACTTAAACGGGAGGATAAATAAAAAATCCAAATATTCAAACTTCTGTACACGTACAGAGTTCCTTAATTACTCAATAATCATGTTCTCCACTCTATCCAATTGGCAAGGGCAATTCCAACCAGAGGTGGCAGCTTAGTGGCAGCATGTATAGTAGCTATTATGCATTACATGTATGACATTGTGAAGGAGGGATCTCAGTATATGTCTGTCTTAAATGATAAATAATTGAATGAGCTTGTTCAAAAAGTATCAGACTAGGAATTACAGTTTCGTTGTCAATTAAGACCACCAAAACTGTGACACAGTCACATATTCTATGACCTTTGAGACTCACAAACAATATATGTTCTTCTTCTTTCTGCTCTTTCATTAGGGAGTTGGGGGGGGGGGAAGGAAGGTGCTGAAGAAAAATCATTAGTCACTAACCTTATCAGTAGATGAAAGTCCAATATGTTCCTCATGAAACCAGTCCTCACAAATACAGCATTGTATCATATCCACTAGTTCCTCAGCATTAGGATCAGGGTAGGGCAGGTTGCATGTACAGTAAGTACCTTTGAAGTTATGATTGTACACATTGTTTAAGTTTTCTGTGTCTTTGCCTGCTAGAAGCTTGCAAAAGAACACGCCAAATTTTGAATTCCCACAATCACACCTGAAATTTCTTTTGGTCCTTAGTTCCACAATCTGGTTTAGCCAAACAAATAAAAGTTCCGTTAAAATATTCACCATAGAGTAATTCAACCTCTTTTAGCATATTATTATATACAATAACAATAACTCATGAATCATGACGAATAAACATTTCAGAAGAATATATGTACATCTCAATAATTGAAGTTTGATATCAATGATTTTGCACAGAGCCATGCCACAGACATCACTTAGCATTCTATTAGTTGAAATAACTATAATACCTTTGCACACGAGAAATTTTCAGATAAAGCTCATTATAGAAAAGTTAAACATATCACCTATGGCCATGTAATATGACAATCTGAAGAACAGTAACTAATCTCACAGAATAAGACTACCATAAAATTATCACTATCATGCCCGTCCCAACATCTTAAACTGTGACAAATCTGCCAATAACTAGAGATGTGCAGTACTGCAGTTAGAAAAATGATCTAGCTGACCAATTAAGGGAAACGGCTTTGGGGAGACATTTAATTGTTCATAAATATTCATGTACTAGACACTCTCACTTGGAACATAGAAACTTTCCATAAGAACGCCAGATAACATCAGGTAGCTAATGATGCATTCATGAAGATATTATGATGAATCTAATGTTAAAGCAAGAAAAATAATGAAAACTTTTACCTCATGCCCCTCATGGCAAGACAAGCAGCAGGCAGTGCAAACTCCAGCATTTCCATCAGGTGTGCAGGTCAGGCAAGAGAAAATTGCCTGCCTCTTCATATATCCTCTGTTATAGGTGCACTCCTTGCCTTCATCACCACCAAGGACCAAATCTGCCCGCTGTATAATTTATTCATAGATAACGAAAAGAAAATCAGATTGTAAAGAAACCTAAAATTTTCAGAGAGATACGTAAAATCAAAAGAAAGTGCCTACAATCAACAGTTTCAATAACCACATAACCGTTTGTGAGATCAGATTTTGATGATTGAAAACATGAAAAATACTTGATGTTCTGTAGCATCAGATACGAGAAGAGTCAAAATGATGAAATATTCAATATAACATCAAATGTAAGTTGACCCCATCTGAATTTATCCCAAGTTTGAAGCTGTAAATAGCATAATTGACACATTCCAAACATTCACAGGTAAAGAGAAACATCTATTTTATTTTCTGTAGCATTCGACAAGAAAATGGTATCGATGATATATCCAATATTAGATCGGATATAGGTTGATCTTATTTGATTATGTCCAAGCTTCGAAGCAGTAAATAGCTTAATTGACACATTCCAAACATTCACAGACTTTCCACGTGAGCACAAGAAGATCTAGGAGTGCCCTAGCTTACAACTAAATGACATGCTAGTAGAACGATGAATTAACCTTGTGGTTGGGTTGCCTCTATGGAATGTATTTGTTAATTCAAGAAGAAATTCAAACATGAAATGCTGAAGAAAACTACAGTACATAACCGTGCATAAACTCGAGGCTCCAGGAACGTCTGTTCTCCACTCTCTGAGGAAAGATTGCTTTCGACTTATTTACGAATTGAGTAATCTTCCTTACTTTCATTGCATTTCTCGAGAGACCTAATTAGAATATCACTTCATCTTCAGTTTTGAAGTTCCTAAACACAACCAATAGCTTTTTCCTCCTTAAGCTTGTTAAATATTACCGAACAATAAATGAATTTCTATTTGGATCAGTATGATACTCAGATTATCATATGTTTTTCGCCACGCCTAGAAAATTTTGCAGGTTAACTACAGCAAAAATAAGGAAAGAGATCGTTTTCTAATTGTGTTTGTAGTTTGAGGTGAAAGGCATAACTAACTTAAGAGAACAAATAATCCAAAGTTCGACTAATTACTCTACTGTTTTTACAGTGGTGTTTTTTGAACTTACAGGAAATGCTATTGAGCCAGTCAGGATTAACTGAATGTTACTTTCTGTAACGTGAATGGCAAAATGTGATCGTTAATTGTTTTGAATTATTTGTACCCTTAGATCAAAAGTTTGAAAACATTTGATCACTCTTAGCTTTTAAAGCAAGATTTAACTTGGATTTTGTTTTCGCTGTTATTTTAGTTAGTAATCTTCAGTCAATTTATACCCCCAGTGATATTAAGTTTGAATTCATAATTAATTAATCCTTCTAGAATTTGATCTGGTCTGGTCCACTATGGCTTCTATATGATTATACGATTTCAACTTCCAGTATTGACGATTGCTTCACTAATTTTAAAATTTCTATAGAACAAACGCTATAGATATACTATACCACAACAATGAACCTTACAAATTATGCACTGCGATCACAGAAAAAGGGAAGTACGCAATGCTAACAAATTGAAAAATCATCCGATCAAAAAAAATAAAATTAAAAGATCATTTTAAAGTTCAAAATTTTATCTGAATTCAATAAACAATTACTAACCAGTTCCTCTTCTTCGACAGCTTCAAGGTAATCTTCCATCGAAATCGAGGGCTCACCTTCAACCTCATCATCAAACACGTCCGACATTTTCTAGGCAACCCTTCAAACAGAAAGAGCATAAGAAATCCACTTCCTCACTAACTGGATCCTCAAAAAAAAAAAAAGAAAAAAAAATCGAAAGGAAAGGAAGATGGAAAATTTGTCATTCAATTAATGGGAAAATTAAGAACTTACCTTCGGAAGAGATGGACGACGATTGATTGTTGTAGGCTTGTAGGTTATTTGTAACGCAAAATTATGCGAATGAAATTCAGTAACAGAAGAATGTCATTGTGAAAATGGAATAAATTTTGGGGTTTTAGGGCGTGCTCCCGCCAAATTGAGTCCCAAATTTTTGGTGGGGTAATTTTTTGGACAGGAAATACTGTAAATCAATATTTTGTGTATGAAACAATTGAGAAAAACTTGAGTGAGGTCGGTCACATAGTGTAATCGGGTCAAAATGCTAATTTTTATACAGAAAAGTGTTAATCTATATGAATAAAAGTGTCAATCTTTAATATAATTATTTTACGAATAAAATGCCAATTTTTACAAGTGTCAATCTTTATACTGAAAACTGCTAATCTACACAAATAAAAGTGCAGTGGTTTAGCCGTCCGCACGGTGCCTTTGGCTGACCCAAATGTGTCCTTAAACAATTTTGTCCCTTATGTCAATATTTTATACTTTTTCCAACCATGATTTAAATCTATACTATTATAAAAAGTATCTTGTTTATAAAATTTGTTTTGCCTATTTTGCCCTTAATATTATAATTTGTATAATTATAATTGACAAAAACTTGGGTGAGGTCGGCCACATAGTGTGGCCGAGTCAAAGTGTCAATCTTTATACAGAAAAGTGTTAATCTATACGAATAAAAGTGTCAGTCTTTAACATAATTATTTTACGAATAAAATGTTATTTTTAAAAGTGTCAATCTTTATACAGAAAAAGTGCTAATCTACACGAATAAAAGTGTCAGTATTTTAGCCGCCCGCACGGTGCCTCTGGCTGACCCAAGTGTGTCCCATTATAATTAGTATAGACAATAATATCTAATACTCCATCTGGTTTTTTGAAGTTGCAACATTTCTTTTCGGCACGGGATTTAATGCGGGAGTGTTTAGTATTTTAAGTATTGTTTATGTATTTAGGTATATTTTAAAATTAGAGCATCATATATGCATAAAAACATATTCATGTCTGATCTTAAATGAAAGATCATATCAAAACCTTTAATTTGATATAAAAATCATAAAAAATGAAGAACAAACGAACAAGTTATGATGGTTTAAACTTTTAGAATTTAAATTATATTGGAATATGTGCAAAGAGTTGGGTGGATGATGATATTTAATTAAAAATAGTTAATTATAATAAGTATGTGCTTTATTGGATAATTATTGCGAAATAAGAAAATGTTGCAATTTGAAAAGACCGACCCAAAAAAAAAAGTGTTGCAACTTGAAAAAACCTGGAGGGAGTATTATATAATTAAACAGACTATGTAGTATCATAGTATTAGAATATTTATCTAATACTACCTCCATTTCATGGAATTTGATCACTTTGCTTTTGACACTTGTTGACACGTTTTTCCACGCTTCTTGATAATAGGTTTTAAAATGGATTTTTGAAGATTTTTTTCTTTTACGGGATACTACAATTGTCGTAGTATCCCGTAAAAGAAAGAAATCTTCAAAAATCCATTTTAAAACCCATTATCAAGAAGCGTGGAAAAACGTGCCAGCAATTGCCAAAAGCAAAGGGGTCAAATTCCACGAAATGGAGGGAGTATATGATAATAGATTAACTATATTTACTTATCTATGTTCGATATATATAATATATGTTATATATATATATATATTTGTTATCTCTACATTCACTGTAATTTAATTAGCATAGCCAATAATATTTATCTAATATTATAATAATTATATTTAGTACATAGTACTATATATCGCATGCAATAATTTTGATATGAGATTTGAGATTCGTTAACTCAGCTCATCAATTTGTTGAACAGAGTTATAAGAGGTCCGAATTTATTGGATTCATAAAAAATATCTTGCGTTCTCAACAAAGGAATATTGCATTAAGAATTTCTAGCGGAAAAGGTTGTGAAAATTATTCTGCAAATTTTTAATCAGTTAATTATTCTATTCTCATAATTTATATGTTTTCTGATTTTGCTAATACTTATATGAATATTGGCATCTTGATTGAGTTTGAGTTCTATTTGTGAATGTTAGTTTCTGACATTGTATTATTATTCCCCATTATAATTGTGAGTCTTATATTTTTAGTTTAATTTTTATAGGACTTATTCTATATTGTATTTGGATATAATTGAAGTGTGATCACTCGTGATGCAATGCACATGTCAAACTCATTTTCAGGTAATATTATTTATAATTGAACAAATGTAAGTATTATATGTGTATTTATGGTATTTTTAGTTAATTGTGTATTTGAAAAATTACAACTAGATGGATAATATTTGATTTGAATAGTAAGTAATGTAATATCTTCAAATAAATGTATATTTAATTATTTACAAATGTAATTGAACCTTTTAGGTTCAGTGTGCTACATGAGTTAAAAAAAGGTGCTTGATTGCAAACATTGTGGTGACATCCCACGTTTTGTTGTGATAATTGAAAAATTAAACTTGCGTTTTCAAAAGTTCCTAATGAATTGTATAAATTATATATATCTCAATCAAAAGAGGCTATTGATTTTTGAAAAAATATCCGATCATATAATAGTATGTTTTTCTTAACTTTATTTGGGATAAAATTAGATAGAGAGCTTCCGTCTGGAAGACGAGGAGTCTACTCTTTTCGAGCACAGAGAATAGTTTATCATTGATATACCAGGATTGATTCTAGAATATATAAGTCATGTCTTTTTCAATTATATTTTTATGACACACAAAGTGAGGTTGAAAACAAGATGAATATAATGCAAAATCAGAATATATCAGAAGCAGTTGTGAAGAAACTCATGAAAATTTTAAAGGTCAATCCATATGCTAAAATATTTCAAAGATTAAAGGAATGTGGCTCGATGGATGATGTTCAACTTTGTATTTTAAAAGACGTGAACTTAGATAAACGTCTATATAACTTTCCACATGACGATTAGGTTGCAGCTATATGGGTTAAAGGGGATTATGAATATGTTAAAGGACCAACATCTTTATGTTATTTGATGACAGTTAGTGGAAATACATGTTCAACTTTCAAAGAGGAAGTACAGAAGAAAGGATTGTTAGAAACAGATCAACGCATATTTGAATGTCTAAATAAGGCAATAAGATTTCAAACCAAGTGAATTACGTAGGTTGTTTGCAATAACCTTGGTACACTATGCACCTACAGATGTGAGAGTTATGTGGGATACTACTTTGATGCGTTGTCTGAAGATTTTAAAAGAAAACACAATTCAATTGTAACATGCATTTCAAAGACATTGAAGAGCTTGAGTTTTTTTTTTTTTTTTACTTAGAGAGCATGGGAAAAAGAATGGATTTATATGATCTTCCTAGCATTGTTTAAATATGTTGCGGTAGTATATGTTGGGTGCTACGTGAATTAGTGTATTTCTTCATTAAATCAGGTTGCTCTAAAAAAATTCCTTATAAAATTTACTTTAAAATTTTAAAGAAACTTTTAGAGATTTTTAAATTCAAGAAGTACATTTATTCAGGGTGGAAATAAATCGGTATACGATAGAGGTTTGAGCTTACAAAATTTAACAAAAAATCGGTTCATGATTGCAACAAAGTCTGTAAAGATCGATAACATAATCCCAAACAATTCAAGTTGATGGAAAGAAAAAATCAAGCTAGAGACCAAAGCCAACAGAATTGGAAACAAATGAAGTTGGTGTAAAGAAAAGGGATAAGGTACAAATACCACCTAACGTTTTTATGAAAAAACAAATTGCCCCCTACACTTTGTTTTGGTACAAATAAGACCTTCATCTTCATTTTTAGGTACAAATACCCCCTAACGTTTTTACGAAAAAAATAAATTGCCCTCTGAACTTTGTTTTGGTTAAAAAAGGACCATCATCTTCATTTTTAAGAACAATTCACCAAACTAACTAACGGCACACTCACAACCGTCTTCTCCGATTTTTTTATTTATTTTATACAAGCAAGCATAATGGCGGGGCATGATGACGGAGCATCTCTCTCCGCCTCCAACAACCAAGCTCGTGGAAGAAATGGTTGACGTGATAAGTTTGAGGTACAACAAGGAGGCGGCGCCAATATTGAGATAGCAAAGTCACCGATGGCGTCGTCGGTTTAGGAGAGAAAGGTGAGCAGATTAGATATTTGAATTTTTGAAAATCAGGGTTCTCAAGATTTATGGGGTAATTTGTTATGGAAGGGATAGAGTATGACTAAAAATGAAGATGAGAGTCATTTTTATACCAAAACAAAGTTTAAGGGGCAATTTATTTTTTCATAAAAATATTAGGGGCTATTTGTACCTAAAAATGAAGACGAGGGACCTTTTTGTACCAAAACAAAGTTTGGGAAATGTTAAGGAGTATTTGTACCTTATCCCTAAAGAAAAAGTCAATCAACAGAGAAAAAAAGAAAAAAAACAATATAAGTGGAAGAATCCCAACTAAAGATAACTTGGTTAAAAGGCGGATTGCCGATGATCTTGAAAAATTTTGTGCCATTTTACTCATATCATGTTGAGGACATTGATCACCTATTATGCTCTTTTAAATTTTCTTTTGATGTTTGGCGAAAATGCCTTGATTGACTTGAGATTCAAGGGGTTGGTGCGAACATTTTTATGAGTCACTTTGTCCAATTTGTTGGGCTTTACAAAGGAAAGACGAAGATGATGCTCTTGATCATTATTTGGCATTGTATTTGTTGGAGCGTTTGGAATGCTGGAAATGCTTTAATTTTTAAAGGGGTTACTCCGGATGTGGGTTATGTCGCGAATGGAATCAAATTTCGGCCGTGGAAATGGATTCAATCATTTTTCTCTTCTTTTGTTGGGGGTTCTTTTCATGATTGATACTCTAATAGTCTAATCCATTTTTATATTCTCCGTCATCTCTCAAATGATGATTTGTTGTGTTTTTTGTGTTGTAAGACGATTGTAAGACATTCGAGTATCCTTGTACTAGTTGTGTTAATCTTTATTTGACTTTTAAAAAAATAGAAGTGGAAGAAAATATAAAGGGCAAAGAAAAAAAATCAAGCCAACTCAAGTGGAAGAAAAGGACAAAATCAAATGCGGGGTTGAAACTTGATGAAGAGACATGAAAGGGAAAAACAAGAATAATAAAAAAGAAGTTTGAAGATTCCTTTGATATTCTAAGCAATGATGATGACGCGTTGGACATATTTTTGTCAAAAAACAAAAAGAACAAAAGGTGTTCAACGTATATCAAAATCAAACAAGAAAATATTTAATGTGAATAAATATTCACATTTTGAATTTTTAGACATGTGAATAAAGGAGTATAAGTTTCTTTTTAATTCTTTTTTTTATTTTAAATAATAGGCTAATTATTTTTTCATTACTTTAAACTAAACTTAGTATTCTTATCAAGTTTGAGAAATATATATTTTTTATTTACAAGTTATTATATACTCTGGATCCACGTGCAACGCATTGTGATCTATGCTACTAAAAAAAATGACTGCCTTTTGATTTTTGCTAATTGTTTGTATCCAATTCCAAGGTGCCGAATAAAAATATGCGACATACATATATATCGAGGAAAGCACCATTAACGTATTAAACCGATTGATTATTGGCTGATATTATAGTGTTTCAACAACGAGGTAACGTCTCTGTAATCGCCATGGCCGTGAAGATTTTGCTGCTGCAGAAGCTCCCCCTTTTCAACCAACCGACCCATTTCAACTTCATCAACAAACCCATTAATCTATCAAACTCTCCTCTTCACACGAATCGTACCCGCCATCCGATTCAGAACGCCGCTAGTTGTGGTGATTATTCATTTCAAGAATTTAGGTGTGAAGAAGATGAAATGGGTAAACATTATAGCAGAAAAATGGAAAGATTGGTTGGAGAATTCAACCCCAAAATTCCTGTAGAAGAAGCATCCACCCCACCGAGTAGCTGGTATACTGACCCTCATTTCTATCGCTTTGAGCTTAATCGAGTCTTCTACAATGGATGGCAAGCTGTTGGTACCCCATTTTCTTCATTTCTTTTTTCCAGAATTGTTCAGTAGATGATATTTAATTTCCTATTTTCCTTTCTTTGAAATTTATTTTATTTATTTATTTATTAATTTCTGCAAAAGTATGCTAGCTTAGTTGAAGGTGAAATAACTTATAACAATTGGGTAAACTTTAGGAAGGTTGATTTACTAGGTTAGTTTTGATACAAGCTTGTTGATGAAACTTTCTTGGAATTGCAACGAGAATGAAGAATCCCTTTTCAGTAATCATAAATTAGGATCATGCCTATCTAGTTTGCTTTTGTTAATGTCAAATGATTTCACACTCTCTCTTTCTTTCATTGTTTTCCCTTGATTGTGTGCTTTTTCTTGAAATTCTTAGGATATACTGAACAGGTCAAAGAACCATGTGATTATTTTACTGGCAGGTACTACAATGAGAACTCATTAAAGCATGAAGGAATCTCTTATCTAAGCTTTTTATTTAATCTTGTTCTAAAGGAAGCTAACCAAAGATTACGACAGATTGGGGAGTATCGAGTACATTGTGTCTCGGGATGAAAGAGGCAAGTTACACGCTTTCCACAATGTGTGCCGCCATCATGCATCTCTACTTGTTGCAGGAACAGGAAAGAAGTCTTGTTTCGCCTGTCCATATCATGTAAGTCTTTGGGAGCTCAAAGATTAATCATGACTTGTATCTGAACCTGCATTGCTAGCTTGATAGTGATTGTATTCTTCGTGTGTGTTTTACTTTGGAATATATACTTTTTTCGCATGGTTCAAATAATTCATGAACATGGGATTTATTTATATCTTTCTAAGTACACATTGAAACTGGCGGTCCTAGATATGGGTGTTTCTATCAAAGGCTGCAACATGTTTACGTCAAAATTGACAATTCTGTGATTTTCAAATTTTATGCCATTAATCTTATTCACTTGTATTGTATCCAACAACAGTAGAAAAATATTAGAAGCATTAACCCATGTTGTTTTTGGTTTTATGGTGATAGCTTATTGATGTGATTTACCAGAATGGAACTTCTTAAGATAATTTTGCATTCGGAGGAATTATGATGTATGAAGCTTTATATTGTCATCACATCTCAAGTTATGAGCTTTAGTGAAATGATTTAATTGAATTCCTAAGAGTGGTACTGATATGCCTTAGTGTTGTATGCCTCTGCTCGTTATATTGGCTGTTTAACTGACATGAGGTTTTCAAAGTGTAACATGGTCTATGTGTGCTGTTGGAAATTGGAATTAGCCAGATAGTATCAATTCTTGATATGTACATATATTTAATATGATGTAACATGATCAATTTCTTTCATTTCCTTCTATCTTATTCTTGTATCTTCTAGGGTTGGACCTATGGGTTGGATGGAGCACTAATGAAGGCAACAAAGATAACTGGTATCAAGAACTTCAAAGCCAATGTACTTTGAAAATGAACCTCTTTTATTTATCCACTTCATTCTGGTGCAAAAGTGTAATATTATTTTCGATTATGACCTTATGGAAGGTAGGAAATGGGACTCGTGCCACTTAAAGTCGCGATTTGGGGGCCATTTGTTTTAATAAATTTTGGAGCTACGTCAAATGATAGTCTTGATTCGGAGGGTGTGGGCAATGAGTGGTTAGGTGATGCAGCAGAGATTCTAAGTACCAATGGAGTTGATACATCTTTGAAATATCTGTGCAGACGTACATACATCCTTGAATGCAATTGGAAGGTACGAGTTACGTCAAAATCTACATATGTCGTGTAATTTTGTTAGGCAACACAACATTATGTCATGTCAAAAAAGATTTACTGCCAATCATGCTTAACTGCTGCAGGTTTTCTGCGACAACTATTTAGATGGTGGTTATCATGTGCCATATGCACATAAAGGTCTCGCATCTGGTCTCCAGCTTGACTCGTATTCAACCAAAGTACGCCCACTCCAAAGAAATCAGTCCGTATAATCTATGAGCTTTTCATTTTTTTTTTTTTTTTTTTTTAACTCATATCTTGCTTTTTGATTATAAGACTAATAAATTTCATAACCCTGTCCCCTTTCTTGACACTCGTTGAACAAAATATTTTATCATAATAGCGAAATATCTGTTTTAGCTTTTATATGGCTCAGTTTTTGCCTATTAGTATCATCATTGACCCTCTCCTCTATTATCAAGATGTATGAAAAAGTCAGTGTGCAAAGTTGCTCCGGCTTAACCAAGGACTCACAAGAAGAATACAAGAGACTGGGGGATAAAGCTTTTTATGCATTTGTATATCCAAACTTCATGATTAATAGGTTAGCTATTTTATTTTTAGTTGGAATGAATTGATAAATGTTTGTGTGAACGATTATGATTAATGTTTTGTGCATGTTAATCTAACTAATCAGTTTTCCCGTGTGGAACTCAGCTATGGACCATGGATGGACACCAATCTTGTACTGCCAATGGGACCTCGGAAATGCCAAGTGATTTTTGACTACTTTCTAGATGGTTCTCTCATGGTAAGTTGCTTATTAATAAGGATTGATGTCAAATAAAATCGAAGCAAACTAAATTTGCCTTCTAATGTTGGTGAACTGAAATATAATCTCTTTGTTACTTTATCTTTTTATAAGTTGACTCATTTCACATTGTTTTGGAAAACTATCGGATATTTGATTTTGTTGTTGTTAATTGTTTGTATTATTTACTATAAATAATTAAATTCTGCCATGTTAAAAAAACTTTTTATCATTTAGTTTAACTTTATTATCTAACAATCCAGTGTTTTGAGAATTAGTTGGCATGCATTGGACTGTCAACTTTCAAAATACATCTAATTCCTTGTAATAATAGATCTTGTTATTTCTATGGTTATAAGCTTCTACGTTATGGTATTTAGGGTGACAGTGAGTTCATCGAAAAGAGCTTACAAGACAGCGAGAGAGTGCAGGTATGTTGCTTGCTAACAATAGCTTCATATTTCATCAAATTTAGATGTTGGATCGTAATATATATATTTCCCCTTTTGTGTTCTTTCTTTTTCATTTTGAGAGGGATGGTAAAAAGTTAAGTTGATGCAGGATGAAGACACAGCACTATGTAATGGCGTCCAACGGGGCCTCGACTCTCCAGCATACAACGTTGGCCGATACAGTCCATCTATTGAGATGGCCATGCATCACTTTCACTCTCTACTTCACCAAAATCTCTCCGCATAAATCCATCGTTTGTAACCATTTGTTGCGTATAGGAACTGCACGACTGAAGACGAAGCGATATTCTAATTAGGTCTCTGGAGAAATGGAGAAATGTAATACTACCTCCAACCCATATAAGTAGTCCCATTTACTTTTTTGACTTTTCCGGCACGCATTTCCACCGAAACCTAGTACGAGTTTTAAAATATAATTTTGAAGTATCGTTTTTTTTACGGGATACTATGACACTCATAGTATCCCGTAAAAAAAACGATACTTCAAAATTATATTTTAAAACTCGTACTAGGTTTCGGTGGAAATGCGTGCCGGAAAAGTCAAAAAAGTAAATGGGACTACTTTGGTGGGTTGGAGGTAGTATAAATAAACAACTTAGAAAGAGTCTCAGGTACAGAGTGGAGAAAAAAGACATTCCTAGAGCCTCGAGTTTCTTCACGATTATGTAATGTAGGTTTTCATGTTTGAAAACGATGAAGAAAAAGAGTTCTAAAATATGTGTTCAAACTAAAAAAAAATGAAAAAAAGAAAATATGTGAGTTTTATACATTTTCCTAAACAATTTCATAAATACTAAACAAACAATAATTAATTATTTTTTAAGAAAATATTTAAAGATTATATGATCATAAATGATAAATATACTTAACAAATAAAATAAATAACGACAAAAGTCGCATCACATTCACATAGATGTTTAGGTTAACAAAGAGTAGATATAATGCATAGAACTATAACTAGTTTATTTAATTGGCTCCTCCAATTTACTTCGTTTGAACTTTCATAGAAAGTTCGGTGGACCTAATTTTACCGCACAACAATTTTAGTAATTTGCCTAATTTTTATGCAAATTTACGGTGAACTAATTGCAATTATTGAAGTATCTCTTTCAAATTGTACATGTTCAAGCACATTCCGCCAAATTATTCTTTAAGATAAGGAAAAATAGGTGTTATATATATATATATATATATATATATATATATATATATATATATATGGATGAATATAGCTATAAATATTTTATTTAATTGGCTCTTCCAATTTACTTCGTTTGAACTTTCATAGAAAGGCGCTCGACCTAATTTTATTGCACAACAGTTTTAGTAATTTTGCCTTAATTTATTTTTGCAAATTTACGGTGAACTAATTACAATTATTGAAGCATTTTTTTTCAAAATCTACCCGTTCAAGCACATGCTGCCAAATTATTTTTTAAATAAGGAAAAATTAAGAGCCACAAGGCACAAGGCCGACATGAATAGTAATCTAGCTAGCAATTCAATAATACTTCAATAATACTCTTCCCGTACCCAAAAAAATGCGCATAGAATTTTACGATACCAATTTTTATACGCTGAATAAGTGAATGTTAAAGTAAAATTTAGATCCTAGTTGATGAAGTGCATTATGCTTTTATAGAAATATTCCCCTATTCACGGTGGACATACTTAATGTTCCCACTGGTGATGTGGCAGTGCCACGTCTGCAATTTTTCTTTTTAGGGTTTAGTTTTTTTATGTTAGGGTTTAGTTTTTTTATAGTAGAGTTTAATTATATTTGTTAGGGTTTATATATTCCAATGCTACGTTATCCGTTGGTACATTAAGCACAATGGGCATTGGAGCATTACTCTATGCTTTTAAAGTAAAAAAAGATAATGTGTATATTATATCAAATATGACCTAAATATTACTTTTTAACATCCACGTATTCAATATATAAAAACCGGCATCGAAAAAAATTTGTGCACGTTCTTAGTGGACAGAGAGAGTATAAAATTATGACCGAAAAGAATGGAAGAAATATTTAACACAATCATGATTGTTACAAATGTTCACTTTCATATAAAAGGTTAATTAGATTCCAACGCTTCATCTCAATCACATAAGGCATATAATGTACTCCCTCCGTCCCGCAGCAATTGTCTCTGTTTCCTTATTCGGACGTCCCATTAATTGTCCAGTTTTCTAAAATGACAAAAAATATGTGGCTACAATTAACTCTCTCTCCTCAGAATTAATTACAACCACATATTCTACATGGTATTGACTATTGTGTCATTTCTCTACCGGACAATTGACGCGGGACGGAGGAAGTAGATAAATGGCTCTGAAAGAATGTAGATATAGTAACGAAATACTTCTTCCGTCCTACTATTATTGTCATATATTTTATTTTGGATGTGCCAATTTCGCATAAGGCATAGAATGTAGATAAATGGCTTTGAAAGAATGTAGATATAGTGACGAAATACTCCCTATGTCCCACTATTGTTATCCCATTTCTATTTTAAGATGTCCAATTAAATTGGCACGTCCCAAAAATAGAAAAAAAATAATCAAGTAAGTCACTTACATGGCCCACCATTTTTACTCCTTATCACTCTCACCTAAAATTTTATACTCATTTTGATATGGGACAACAATAAGAGGAGTAGATATTAGATACCAACTTTCTTCCATTACATGCATGCAGTCTGATCCATCCATTAAATTCTTCCCCTAAATAGTCTTAAAAAAGTTGTTTTACTGAATTTAAATGGTAGCCAAGTAGATGAAAGATGCTAATATAAGCTAGTTTTTACATTATCAATGTATATACATTGAACACAGTAAACTTAATTTAAAATAATTGTGCATGTCACAGTCCATACCAAAACCCTTAAAGGAAGGTAAAAAGAAATTATTTTAATAGTATAAAGTAAATATCCATCCAAAAAAAAGTTACCACACTCTGGTTTATTTATATATATACGATAGCCTTTTCATGCAAACTCACACGCTAACTCATCTATCTCTCTCTACTGAAATTTAGCGTAGCTAGTTACTCTAGTTTTTGTTGGCTGATCGAATTATGGCTATGGCGATACCGTTGCCTTCTTTGCTCTTCACATC
>CM038118.1:9226190-9419171 GCA_001642375.2 Mentha longifolia
TATTTTTTGTAGTGAATAAACATGTGAAAACAAGTGAGAAACATTTTACCGTCGGTCATTGCTCGAAAGAACGTGATCTTCTCTTAATATGCATCTTCATCTTCTATGGCATTTGCTGCAGTTGATGCACAACCTAAGGAAAAAAAGCTTATCGGAGCCGATATAGGTATGTGAACTGCAAGCCGTCAAAGTTGAATTGACGGAATAACACATGTTGGTTCTTCCACTCTAACGACACATTGTAGAAACATTCGCGGAAAGCTCACAAGAACCTTTGTGAAGATGAAGAGAACCAAGTCGTGCGTGGCGTATGTGGTAATTGTATTGAAAAATACGTGATTGATTGTTGTTTTCTCAAGCCACGCAAGCCGACTTGTGGACAGATCTCCAACATGTCGAAACAGGAAGTTGATACAATTTTTAAGCAGCAGTTAAGAGGTTCTGGTATTAGTTAATTAAATCGTCAATTATATTAATATAGTAACTAATAAATTACTACATCTACTATTTATTTGCTTGCAGATAGAAACAAAAGGTTTGATAAGATTGGGAGAGATGATTAGTGTGTGGATGATGATGATGAGGAGGAGGAGGAGAAAGGGGACCCAACCCTGAGGAATGGATCTTGAAGAAGGTGGAGAGAGATATGGAGGGTTGGGGGTTGGATTTGATGAAAGAGATGTAGATACGGGGGATGAAGCCTACCCATTTCTGCTCAGTAAGATAGGGTTGCATCACCTATATTACATGGACAAGTATATGGGAAGCAGAGGCTTACTCCTTACCAAGTTGCCTTGCTCAATCACAGACTCGAGAGATCGGGTGCCGCTGCAGCTTTGGTCAAGCTCTCCGCTTTCCCTACTTCCATGATGATGAGGAGGAGGAGGAAGAGTAGTAAGTGGAAGAGGAAGTGTTTCCCTAGCTAATCCATCCATTCTCTATCTATATATGTTTTACTACTATTTTATTTCAATTAATGTCATCTAGACTTGAGTTAATCTCTATCTATGTTTAATTATTTTATTTCAATCAATGTCGTCTACACTGCACTTAATTTTAAGTAGTAGACGCTAGTAGATCTATACTGTATTTGAACATCCTTCTCTTTCTACTTGTAAGGTTATTTGTCAATTAAATGTTGTAGTTTGACCATCATAAATGCAAATTGATGTTAGTAGTCTTATTTTATTAATACTTTAAATTATAGAACAAATAAATATCAATAGAGTTTAAAATTATTCAATGAGAAAGTAATATTTTGATGTTCTGCTTGTTAAGCACCAACCGTACATCGGTGATTTAACAATGCACGGTCTGTGCATAAAAATCTTCAAAATATATTTTGCATTAGGTGTGATTGCACATACTGTGCACTCTAAAAATCACACAATATACGGTCGACGAACTATCCGTCATGGTTTTAAGATCAAAAATAGTCCTTCACATGAGAATAAATTCAACTTAGCATATAAAGCAATTTGACAAATTTACACTTCAAAATCGAGAATAATTTATGTATTAACACAAACAAAAATTAAGAGTAGCAAACTTTTCACTAGTAACAGCTGATGAAATTCTACTCCAAAATTTCCTCAAAAGTATATCAGTTTCATTTTTCACAATCAAAACATGCAGGCATTTGCATTTTTCAAACCTTCAGAATCAGTTCACCATGAGACTGCAAACAAGAAGATTACATGTTTTTCAGCATTTTCAAAATACTAATCTTACTAGGTTTTGAAATTGGGAGAGGGGAAGAGGAAAATTAGAGTCAGAAAATGGAAAGGTGGATAGATTTTTTGAGTTGGAAGTGAAATGAAATCTAAATATAGTGAATGAATACATTGATGATCAAAACCGGTAACTCGGATTCGTTCGTTCTTTTTTCTTTCTTTATTTATGTCCTTTCCGTTTATGGGAATTAAAATTCTGAACTTGCATTCAAACTAGCTACTCTAGCTATAAAGTGTGTACACCATTATATGAATATATATATACACGTAATTAAATGTATATACGAAATAAAAATCACACGTTTAACTATAGACAGGAAATCAAATTGCCAAAACAATGTCCTCGTATTTTACTATATGAAATTGCCCTCCTTTTTTTTTTCTTTTTTTTTCTTTTTTTTTTTCATGCGGCACATTTGCGCCATAAGTTACAAATATTACCATGTTTTGTTTATAGATTAAAATATTACTTTCTCCGACTCGATAATCTTGTCACATGTTTCATTTTGCATATGTCAATAATCTCGGCACACACCCAAAACCGAAATGAAACTAATATTCTTGTCACATAAATCATTTTTTGTTGTCGCAAATTAAATAAGTCAAGTCTAGCTACTTTTTTTTTTTTTTTTTTCCTTCCAGTTTTTACGATTTTATCGCTACAATTTTTTTATTTAAGTTTCATCATCGATGTATATTAATCTAATTTTCTACAAAAATTCATATCAATTATGTACTCTAAACTACAAAAATAATCAAATGAGAAATATAAACCCAAATCTAACGACCATGCGACGTCGACGGCGACGAAGCAGAAGACGACACGGACAGTGAGAAACAAGGGGTGGCCACTGAGCTCAATGGCGAATTCCTGCACAGAGGACAACTGCCGTTGAGTTTAAGCCACTCGTCTATGCAATCTGCATGAAAGTAATGGTTGCATTCGGGAATACTCCTTAGAGTCTCTTTCGGTTCATAGTCCGACAAGCAAATTGGACAACATAAGTCCGTTGGTTTCGGGAGCCGACGACTCTCCCCCAACACTGTCGTCGGGTATGACTCTATGGTGGGCGCATCGAGGCCGCTCACCGACCTGATCATCGGCCTTTGGTCGGAAATTGTTGTCGGGAGTTCAGAGTCGAGGCGGCGTCGGATGCTGAGAGCCCTAATCATGCCACAAGCGTAGCACATGAGGCCAATGAGGCATACGAGTCCCGGTATTCCGACTCCGATTATGATTCCATATTTCGCACTTCTTGGAAGAGCTGTAGCAAAACATGATATTTAAGATATTTAGGGAAAACTTGGAAATTATACACCCAAATTAAGAGAAATAACGACGATATTTGATCATTTTGATTTTCCCTACTGGATTCATGCCTTGCTATTAAATATTGTAATTTTTCTGATTTTGCATTAATGTAGTTCCAAGTTCCATCTACAGCAGTCGACCAACGACTATTTAAATTATTGAAGTTTGGATTTTTGATTTTGTACCTATGCGATTTATGAGAATTGAATTTAATACTACGTAGAAACGTGTATATAAATATCAGCGATTCTAGAACGAGAAGAAAAACAATGAAGAAAGAGAAAAAAAGTGACATTCATAATGTTGCAATATTAAATTTTGTGTAGAGTCAAGCAGACCAAATGGTTAATTAAGAATAAAATTTATTTTTTGTGTTGCATATACACATATCATGCGTATAATAATAATAATAATAATAATAATAATAATAATAATAATAATAATAATAATAATAATAATAATGATGATGATGATGTGTTATGAATTAAACAACGACGATATATATAGATGAAATGATGAAACAGAAAAGGGTAAAGAAATGTGCCTTATACAGAGGAATAATCCTTTTAAAACAACAGTCCAGACAGTCTCTTCTACCACTAATGCTTAAATAGTCAAAAATTCATCACCCACCGCAATTACATCCCACCTTTCAAATATTTGAGTTATTCAAACAAATTATTATTATTTAACTCAATAAATAGAAAAGTACTACGTAGCTTTTTTTATTTTTAGATAAATCAAAGTAGCTTTGAGAGTCGCATATAAAGTAGTTTAATTCGTTTACCGAAAATTTCCTACTTATCATGAAATCGCAACGTAGTACATGTTCTAAATTCTTGAAGATATCGTTTTCATACACTTCACTTGCTTCCAATTTTCAACTCCCAATGTTTACTTTTATTGTTTTAGTTCTCGGAAGAAAATGAATTACATTTAAATAATAAATAAAGTAGCCCGCCTTCTCTTTTGTTATGTGTGTGATGGAGATTTATTTATAAGTTTCAATAGGACAGCATCACACGTAGAACATCACTTTCTACTAATATGTAAACCACGAGATAAGTTCAAAGATACAAAATTGTCAGAGTAATATAAGTAATATCTAAAATTAAACGTCGGCTACATTTTTTTTATTAATATATTTAAGCAACTTTATATCCTCTCATTTGATTGAGAAATAAGCTTGGGTCATCCCATTACAAAAATATTAGTTATTGGCATGTAATGTTTAACCTCCTATAACTAAAGTCAATATTCTTCATTATCTAAGTATTCATCTATCATCGAATAACATATATAAAAAAAAATGTAAATATTTTTTCTTCTGCGCACCAACAGTACAAAACATTAATTATAAGAGTAAAATGGAAAAAATTTCATATTTTATTAGTATTAGATTATGAACAAGACACTTAAAAAATATTAAAAGCCAAATAAAACACTTAAAAAATAAATGCTAATTCTCCGTCCAACTTCTCGTGCTTCAATTTCTTGGTAAAAAATATAATAAGAAAAAAAATTAATTAAAAAAAATTGATTTCCTCTTCTCATTTTACAATTTGGATTTTGTAATCAAGGCAAATTTGGATCATGTAATCAAGCATTTCATCATATAGTTACTACGCAACTCATAAGAATCCCCAATCACTCGATCATGAAATTCGAACAAATTAAACCAAAATCAACGAATTACTCACCGGATTTGGAACGGCGGAAGCAAACAAGCTCGGAGCCCCGCCGATCGTCTTTGAATCCGCAAACGCCGCCCTCAATCTCGCAGTCGCGGCAGCGCGGCTGATCCCAAACCAGCTCCAGATCCTCCGTGAAATCCATGGACGCCCAGTAGTACTGCGACGCCGTCCACTCCATCGGCACCACCACGCTCTTAATCACCCGGCACGTCGCCGGCAGCGTCGGCGACTGCGACCGCGTCGCCAGAACGGTGTGATTCCTCCCGCTCAGGCAGTACAGGGGCAGGTACTGAGTCGAGGTGTAGTCCATAAAATCGGAGGAGCAGTTCAAAAACGTGTAGTTCCTCGTGTACGCGCCCCGGAAAGGAGAGCCCGACGCCGTGAAGTTGAGGATCCGACCCGGTAGGCACGAACCCGGGTCGTTGATGAACAGGGCTTGAGCCGAGTAGTCGATGTGGTCCACTACGAACGAACCGGATTGCGGGAGGTTGAGGATCGTCCGGTTTTCCGCGTTGCAGTAGAGCTCGAACCCCGGCGGTCCGCAGCTAGCCGGTTGCCGGTCGACTAAACGGAACGGGAACCGGATTTCCGGTCCGAAAATGTCGTGGCATGACTCGGGCCGGCATGGATTGGCGGAGAGAGAAGGGATTGTGAAGATGAAGGAGGAGAGAGAGAGAGTGAGGATGAGAGTTATGGTATCCATTTTGCCTTTTGTGATGCTTTTTCTCATGGGTTTTTGTTATGAATGAAGCTCACATTTTTCATTTTCTTTTTGAATTTTTTTTTATTATATTTTGGACTGAGATGTTTTGACTTTTTGGGGGTAGGGAGTTAGGGTTGTTGAATAAGATTTTAAGAAAAAAACTAATACTAATAATTAAAACAGAAGAGATTAGCTACAGTGGAAGATTTGAAGTCTTGAAGGTGATGGTTGATTTGGTGGTGTGCAAATTCAAGAGTTGATGTGGAATTATTAGCAACATTTTGAATTTTAGTATAAGTTCTTAAAAGAAACAGTTATCATAATTGCAGCAATAATAGAACAAAGATAATATTATTAATTTTGATAAACTTTGGGATAGGTAGGACTCGTAGTCATAGGAGGGTTAATGATAGTCGTTGCGTTTTTATAAAACTTAAATAATTTTATCTTGTAATGAATTAGTGTACACAAAATATATATGATCCTCATAATTTTATGAACATAATATTCACTTAGAAAGTTAATCGAAGAATCTTGAATAAGTTAAATTATATAAATAATTAATCCAATATTTTATTGTTTGATTGCATTATCGATGTTTGAAGTTTAGTGTCTAGGAGTTTGGATTTGGAGCAGCAGAAATTAAAATAATTTTAAAGAAGAGAGGAATAGGATCGTCAATTCATCGAAAACAGTACGGGGGCTGAGGCTGGAATTACCAATAATTATATAATGATTCTTGCGACAAATTTTAACGATTTAAATTCGTGACGAGGATCTTTGAATTATATGTGGACATGTGATTGAATTAATGGGTTCGATATTTTACTTGAGTCGACTTCGCCGCCTCAATATCAAGCATTAATGTTGATTATTAAGTGTAGCATTTGTAAAAAAATATTCAGAACTTTTGGAATTATGGATAAACGTTATTTTCCTATTAAATCAAAATGTCCCATAAAGAGTGGCTTGTGAGTTTTACACGTAAAATTTGCGCCGACGTGTCGAACAGAGGGAATAGGAGTGTGATCTTCAGGAATATTTCAATATGATGAGGTGGCAAAGTTCTAATTCTTTTGCTTTCTTCTTAAAAATTGCACCTAAAAATCTTTTTTTTAGGAAACTATTAGGGATGTAAACAAGCCAGGCGGGGCGGGGTACCTGTCGGGTAGCAGTTAAATTTATTTACTTTTTTTTAAAAATAATTTTTTTAGAATAAAAAATTATTTTTATTAAAACAAATTATACGGAGTAAAAAACTAAGATTACAATTAAAATAAATAAAAGAATGATAAAATTTATTTAATATATTTATAAAAAACAATTAAATACTAAAATTTTAAAAATTTAAATATAATTATATATATATATTGAGTATATTTAACGGGATGGGTTTCGAGGCCGTCGGAGCGGAGATATATAAACCCGGCCCCGCCCTATTAGGAGCAGGTCCCCGCGAGTACCTGAACTTGCGGGAAAAATTGTCATTCCTAGAAACTATATTCTTGCTTTTGAGTTGGGCCGTGGGCGAGCAGGCCACGGCCGAAGGCCCACAATTACTATGGCTCATTACTTCTTTTTTTTAATTTTTTTTTAATATATGTTCCTTATGGAGTATATAATTAATTAGATTAAATAATTAATTAATTAAAAGAAGCTATAAGAATTTAAAAAATTATTCGTAAAATTCAAGATAATTTCACGTGAGATGTAGATATATTTTACGTACTATTATATGTATACATATTCTATAAATTAAATTAATTCAGAAGCTAATTTCATTCAAATTTATCACCTTTAAAATGTGCATGTTATTATGCAAACTACTCTCTCGCTCCATTTTATAATTACATTTTACTATTGAATACACAGTTTTAGGAGAAATTGATTAAGTGTGAGACTTCCACTCTAAGCCACTTAATTTATTGACTTTTAATTTAAGGATTACAACAAGGTGCTAGAAAATTACTAGTATTTTCCTGGCGCTTAATTATTTTGCTGATCAATTGGATTAAGTTTTTATTTAGTTATAATTTCAAATTTACAATAAGCAACATGTATATAGGGATAGAATATACTTTCTCCGTCCCATTTAAACTGGTCAGTTTGATTATTTTATACCACTCATTTGAATAAACAATAGGTCAGTTTAAATGAGACGGGGGGAGTAGTTATTCCATATATATGAGGGGCTATAATGAGATTTTTTTTAATTTTTTTTTTAAGTATGTATAAAATCACCCATTGCCCCCAAATTAAAGAACAATGCATCACCTTATCACATATATTTGACTTTGAGCTCACGATATTGAAAATATGCATGGTATACATGTAAAACCTTGAATTATTCGTTTATAGTTTATCAAAATACTAAACATTGAGATAATCCAAGTCCACGTGGGGTCGTAACTTAATTAATTCTTGAGTGGTTTGCACTTTTCCTTGCATCCATTCTCACTACCGAAGCCACAATATAAGCGCATATCGGGAGAAACCAAACAACACCAACAAGCTGGCCAAATTGGCGATTCTCTGCATCTTTTGTTTGGTATGCATTGATATGTTAATCCCTCCTTTGCATTTCTTACTATTCCCCCATCTTCTTCCTTGCCTATTTCAACAACATATATTGGACGTCACTAGTCGGTTAGGGTTCACTAATTTCAATTTTAGAATTTCTTGTTTATTTTGAAGCATTTCTTCTCAATCAGTTAAAAAATATATAAATTAAATGCTAAATAAAGATAATTATAAAGCTTAACTAGTTCTAAATGTAACCGTAATTACAATCAATTAAGTGTTTCGCATATAATACCAAAATAAATGCAAAAAAAAAGTCATATTACTTATAATACCAAAATAAATGCAAAAAAAGTCATATGACTTCAAAAGAAATATTATTTTTTATAATACACATGAGTGAGTTTTCCAGAATTTAAAAAAAAAAAAAAAAAAAAAAAAAAAAAACTTCAATAAAAATTATCTATCTACTCCTATAATTTAAAAGTACATGTAATTTTCAAGTAACTACTACAGAATAATTTCAAAGGTAAGAATTTAGATAAACCGTTTGTAATTGTGGGCCGGCCTGCTATCAAATTCCAATTTGAATTGGATTTGGGTAGACAATTTCTATTCTTTAGACAAATAAAATTGGATTAAATAAAATTAATTAAAGAATACGATATTTCAATTTCAGTATTTATATATACGACATTCATTCCAATTTTAGTATTTATATATAGTTAAGAAAAAAAGAACACGATATTTTATACCACAAATTTCCATTTTCAGATTTGTTATATCACACGTGATGTATCAATTTTTGAAAAGAATTGACGCATAAAATGTGAATAACAAAAAACAGCTATAATGGAAATAGATTTAAATAAAATAACTAAATCCTTATGTACTTCGGCATCGTTAGGATGTCGCTACTTTTTGCCAAAATGGCCTTAATAAAATTTCAATATTTTTATTGAAATCTGTTTTACTCTTTCTTGAATTAAGAGATTAGATTAGATATGCATTCATAGTATCTGATTTAAATAATTATTAAAGTGGTATAATTAATTAAGTGTTATTAAAATATTAAAATAAAATGATTCTATGATTTGAATCCATTAGTATTGTTGTCCCGTGCGATACACGAAAATAACTTTCAATACTCTACAATTTTATATATATAATGAAAATGTTTGTAAATAATATTTAAATGTTTGGAAACATAATATTAGATGCTGAATTTACATATTTTCATATTATACATTAATAATAAGAGTAAGTAATTACTTTGTGCAATTTATATTCTTGTACATTAGTAACATATGAGATTCTTAATGACATGTTTATTTGGAATTGAATAGAGAAAATTTTCAAAACGCTTTTCAAGAGAGGACTAACATGACCATTTAAATGTTTCTTTGTCCGAATGAATTAGATCCGATAGAGGAAGAGAGTATAGTACCTTGTCCCTTAAGGATTTCTGTGAGAAAAATGGGATCATACACAAGTTTACAGCTCCTTATTCCCCTGAACAGAATGGTATTGCTAAGAGGAAGAATAGAACCCCTAAAGAACATGATTAATGCTATGTTGCTTAGTTCGGGTTTACCTGACAATATGTGGGGGAAGCTGCCTTGTCTGCCTGCTATGTTCTTAATCGTGTACCTCATAAAAAGTTGGACAAGACCCCATATGATTTACGAAAGGGTTTTGTGCCTAGTTTGGAATTCGTAAAAGTGTGGGGGTGCCTAGGTAAGGTGAGGTTGAATGATCCAAAGCAGGTGAATGTTGTCTCTAAAACTTTTGACTGTGTGTTTATTGGCTATGCTCATAACTCTGCTGCTTATCATTTTATGTCCATTAGCGACAATTCTATTTGTGAATCTCTAGATGCTGAGTTCTTTAAGCATATATTTCCTATGAAATCTAACGTTTCCGTTGAGAGTTTGCCTAGTACTTCTAGGAGTAATGCAGCTGAGCCTTCTGATCAGCCAGTACGAGAGCTTGAGATAGCTGTTGAACTGAGAAGGAGTAAGAGACATAGAACCGAGAAGACCTTTGGTACTGATTTCATTACTGCTTTTGTTGTTAAACATGCTGATTTGATTGATGATTATGTGGTATCTGCTTTCATGATTAGTGAGGATCCTGTTAGTTATAGAGCTGCTATGTCTAACGTAGATGCTCCTTTTTGGAAGGAGGCTATACAGAGTGAAATCGATTCTATAACTAGTAATTACACTAGGTAACTGGTTGATTTGCCTGCTAACTATAGATCTATTAGATCAAAGTGAATTTTTAAGAAAAAGTTGAAACCTGATGGATTGATTGATAAGTTTAAGGCTAGATTAGTTGTGGTTGGTTGCTCTTAGAAAAGGGAAGTTGATTTCTTTGACACTTATTCTCCAGTTGCTCGAATCTCTACTATTAGAACACTAGTTGCTCTAACCTCTATTCACGGTCTTATTGTGCATCAATTGGACGTGAAAACTGCCTTTTTGAATGGTGATCTTGATGAGGATATATATATACATCAACCTGGGGGTTGTGTGGTGTCAAGGGTAGAGAATAAGGTATGTAAGTTGAATAGATCGTTGTAGGGCTTGAAGCAGGCTCCGATTCAGTGGTATGAAAAGTTTCACGATACTATAATGTTGAATAGATTTCTGGTAAATGGTTCTAAATCATGTCTTTATGCTAAAACTCATGGATCTGAATGTGTGCTCATATGCTTATATGTTGATGATATGTTGATATTTGGCACTTGTCTTGATGTTGTGTTGGAAACAAAAGTTAATCTGCCTTCTGCTTTTGATATGAAAGATTTGGGTGAGGCTGATGTTATACTTGGTATCAAATTAGTGAAAACTAGTGATGGATATGGGTTGAGTTAGTCACACTATGAGGAACAAGCACTGAATAGGTTTAATTGTAGTGATCTGGTTCCCGTTAGAACTCCTTATGATTCTAGTGTTCATTTGAAGAAGAATGATAGAGATGCTTTTTCTCAAGAACAATATGCTAGAATTCTAGGAAATGTGATGTATCTGACGAATTGTACTAGGCCTGATATTGCATATGCAATGAGTAGATTGAGTCGCTTCACTCATAAGCCTAGTAAAGAACATTGGGATGCTTTGTATCGATTGTTGAAGTATCTTAAGGGAACCAAAGATCTGTGCTTGCATTACTCCTGTTTTCCTGAGGTGGTAGAAGGCTGCTGTGATGCAAACTGGGTATCTGATTATGGTGATGTGAGCTCCACGAGTGGATTTGTGTTCACTCTTGGTGGGGGTGCTGTGTCTTGGAAGTTGGGAAAACAGACGTGCATTGCAAGCTCGACCATGGAGCCTGAGTTTATTGCTTTGGAACTTGCGAGTCACGAAGCAAAATGGTTGCGAGAATTGCTCGCTGACATACCTTTGGGTAAGAGGTCAGAGGCTCCTATTTCTCTTCATTGTGATTCTCAGTCTGCTATTTCGGTTGCAAAGAATAGCATATATAATGGGAAAAGGAGACACATTCGAGTGAAACATGCTAAGGTGAGAGAGATGATTGAAGAAGGGGTAATCTCTCTCGACTTTGTGAGGTCAGAGAGAAATTTGGCTGACCCTTTTACCAAAGCTCTCATAAAGCGTCAAGTGGAAGAACTTGGAGCTGGAATTGGTACGAAGACATTAAGTCGAGAAAGCTAACATGGTGGACACTTACAAGGTCAAACGAAACTATGTTATCTATCTTTATTTCATTATTTGTTTTCTGTATTAACATGTGTTATTTACAGTTTGTGGAATACCTTTGAGCTATGTGGTTTTGCTGCGGAGAACTTTGGACATAGATAAATCATCACCTTGCGAGGTAATTCTACTGCGGTAGATTACGATTATACTATGATTGGTTGAGGTTGAGCATTTTTAGGATCTTAATGATTTATGCAGTTTTGTTTGCGAAACATTTCTGGTATATTTTACGCATATAATATATTTAGTGCTTTGGCGATTGCACTTTCATTAAATCACCTATGTGTATGTGAAAAATTGATTTCTTGTCTCAAATTCAACTTTATAGAGCATACATGAAGATCGAAGGTGTTTGCCTTTCATTATCGTGGAGACATACTTAATTCAATGAATGATGTGAGATATGGGGGTCGACCTGTGAGCTCTTAAAGTTCAAACCGAAAGGTACTTTTTGAGAATTGTGTGTTTTCTTACATTTCTAACATACAAATTCAGATATTTATATTTAAGCATCAATATTCCTTTCTTCATTCTTTGTCGATTTTTCATTTGTGAGGGATTGTTGGGAATGAAAAGTCTCTCTCTCTTTTCCTTGTTGTCCCACATTGGAAAAATACCCTTGTGAGGAAGGGTATATATTAAGAAGTGGGATATGGATACTTGAATGAGTTTGTGGGCCTTTTGGATAGTGGGCTTGGGCTGCCCAAACACACGCGCGTGCGAGCGCGCACCCCCCCCCCCCTGGTCGCCGCGCGCATGGGCTTGCTTCTCCGACTCCCTCTTGATTCGTTTTATTTTTATTTTTGCTTCTAGAACTTTTCTAGAACTTTCTTTCTTGTTCACTAAGTTTCTTTCCTCCACGTTTTTCTTGGGCTAAGTGGCTAGGGTTAGGGTTTGTGGTGCATCTTGAAGCACTATATATATGTGATACGACCAAGGAATACGCGGAAGCAAGGACTCAAACACACGTCAACGAACAAGGTTGATTAAATCCAAGAAAACAGAACAAAACACAACACAAGATAATGATAAAACAACAACTAAAAAACCTTAAAAATCCGAGACTGAAACCCGATTAGAAACTATAGCAAATCAACTCCAATTAAGCTCAAATTTTAACACAAATTATAATATGAAGTTAGAAACAACATATAAAAAATTCAGCCAATTCGCACGAGGGTTTTGAGATTTGGCACAGGATAGACTTTTGGGTCGATTTAGGTTAAAATTCGGGATGGCGGTTTTACGAACGGAAATCTGGGCTGGACGAGTTTGGGATGAAATATGGGCTGGTTTGGTGTTATTCGAAGATGGTGATGGTGACGATGAAGATGGAGGTGTGGGGATGGAATAGAAAACGGAAAACATGTTGAAGAATTTACCCAAAGCGAACCCGGATCTACTTGAATCTGAAACGCGCCTATGGAGCGATCTTCGTGGCTTGTCTAACCCGGATACGACTGAATATCACGAACGAGACAGTTGATTTCAAGTTCTAAAGATGCCAACTCAAGAACTCTACCAAGAACACAAGAGTAATCGTGAACCAAAGCACGAGCAGAGACAAATCGATCAATAAGATTTCTGATTCAAAGTTGTCTGCCAAAATAGTATTTTTCCAAGACCTAAATACTACAAGGGTTCAAAAATAATGATGGGCCAAGCTATCAGATTTTCGAACTAGGCCTACTTGAACCAATTTGTCACCTAACATGTTGTGACAATTGGGCTACAATTAAATTAAATAAATACTAACTATTGGGCTTACTACTTAACTTAAAATAATTAAATTAAGTAATACAAAGTCTGAGCCCAATAAAAAATAAAATATAAGCAACTAAATAGAAGCCCAATTTTCAAACGAAAAGAACATATTCGAAACTGGACGCATCGTAATCATCAATCCTGGGCATTAGTCAAGTTCACCAACTTGAACTTGGACTGCTTACTCCCAATATCTTCACCTTCCAGTTTCTTTCGGACAATGCACTGGAAATAGCCTTGCAGCTCATTGGCTCTCAATTTTGTAACTGGACCTCTCAGCTACAACTCCGAGTTTGATTCATCAGTGCTGGACCCCGACTCATCAATATGTGTTCTCTTCTTCACAGAAGACACACGAAAACCTAGCCTCTATAGCCGTCTTCTCATCTCTTCCAAAAGCGTTTCCAACTCAATCTCCTAAGTGTGCTTGAGCTTGAGTGCTGTGTTAATCTTCGAGATTGGTTCGGCGTCAAGACTTGTCACCGAGGGTCTGCCAGAAATCGCTTTTAAGGCAGTGGTACGGCCACGGCACATCGACTGACTTACTGTTTTATTCATTTTGTTTTTGCAGATTTGTTCGTTGGCGCTCTCTCTACGGTTTGAGATCTAACAACTTCCAGTTTAACTCTTGTCTTCCACACCAGCATCATGTTCCATATATGTTTATAACATATACTCTCATGCTCTTAATATTAAAATCTAGTTACACTATTTATTAATTTACCTTTTCCAAGCTACGATTTTGGTGGAACGCCCATTCTTCTCGAGTGAATGGCTGGAGTGAGATGTTGTCCAGCCAAACATATACTCCCGTAGAGTTGCTCTGTACACACAAAATTAAACTCATTTTTTTTTCATTTTTTGGGAAGTACTATGGATGATAAAGTAAGGGATGGAGAGGAACCTCAAAACGGATCTCAACCACTTCACTAAGGTTGCCCGTAAATCCTCCTTTAAGCATACTCCAACAGCCGCTTTTGGTCGTGGCCCAACCGGCATTTAATATATTCCCGGTACTGGCCACTAACTTCGCTTGAACTGTGGTTTCTCCCTTGCTGACTTGAACCCACGCTGCATTGTAGTATAATCTATTACCTATATAAAAAAAAGTTTTGTGGCAAAATATGTGTTGATTATTTTATCCTTATTTATTTGTTTAAATTAAGAGTAATGAAGTAATTTAATATATATAATGCAATAAGATGAGGATTATCATGATTAACATATTCAATTTTTGTTTAAGGAAACAAGATTCTCGTCCTTAGTTGACAACTTCTCTATTACTTATAATAATATAAACAATATATTATTTTTATGTCCATCAAAATATTTATTCCATTGATTTACAATTGAGAGTATATGTATGCACAAAGCAAATATAAAACAACAAAGTATTCAATTGATCTAAGTTAAGCTTTCTTGATATTCCTTATGTATTTCTTCCTCTCTCTCTCTCTCTCCCTCTCTCTCTCTTATTTTTTAATCATAGTTTAATGCATTTTTTGTATTTTTCTAACATTATAATTTTTTATTACGTACATTAATTATAGTTAAATCAAATCTCCATCTTTACTATAATTACATATATATAAGATTTATTTTTTATTTAATCTATCTCCTATTTATTTAAATTTAAAATAAAAAAGTATTCAATTGATCTAATTTAAGCTTTCTTGATGTTACTTATGTATTTCTTCCTCTCTCTTTTTTAATCATAGTTAATGCATTTTTTGTATTTTTCTAACATTATATTTTTTTTATTATGTACATTAATTATAGTAAAATAAAATCGCCATCTTTACTACAATTATATATGCATAATATTTATTTTTTTATTTAATCTGTCTCCTATTTATTTAAAATTAAAATAAAAAAGTATTCCATTGATTTAATTTAAGCTTTCTTGATATTACTTATGTATTTCTTTCTTTTTTTTCTTTTTTTTTATATCATAGTTAATGCATTTTTTGTATTTTTCTAACATTATAAATTTTTATTATGTACAACTCACCCTCATGGCCACCCACCACCAGTAGATCTATCTCCCTTCGCAAAGCCCAATTGCGACGCCACAAGTGACGGCACCGCCATTCCATCCCCGTTCGGCACGATGCCGGAATGCTACCTTCCCTACAACCACTCCTTCGACCCTCCAAAACTCTATCTCCAAGGCAGCGAGGTCGAAATTAACCAAATATCCCTCGAGGGGCACTATGATATTCGCCAAGAGCTCAGTAAATCTCGACCAAAATTCCTACTTCGAACTTCAACTTCTACTTCAACTTTTGGGCTTAAAATTTGGCTCACTATTCCACAGAAAAGCCCCATCATTATTTCAACTTGAGCCCAATATTCTCATATTGGAGATTGCTACGAAAAATCCATCGACTCTGAATGCGGAAGCAAAGTTTTCCAAGGAATTGGATATGCTTATTACTGATGATTTCAAGTTGCAGTTTGATGTTGTTGCAGTTTAACATTACTCCCAGTAATATCAAACATGGTTGTTGATTCTGCTCTTTCAATGCAACTAATCAAAGTTTTGGATATTTTTAATTATTGGAAAGAAGGAAATAGGAGCGTTGCAGAGCTTATTACTTTTCCACAATTGTTTGATAATGTACTTGATGAAGAGATCAAATTGGCATTGGCTATGGGTACTTATGTGGTTCGAAGAAATACTATTTTCAAGCACTATACCCTCAAGGAAGTCTATATCGAACCTTTGAATTTCCACCTTGAGGACAAGGTGGTTTTGAAGGCGTGAAGAGTTGAAACGACTAAGAAAGAAAAATATTAGTACTACTAGCATAGAATATATATATTTATTTAGTAAGCTTTTTTATGTTATTGCCTTTAGTTGTAGTAGTGTGTTTTGTGGCTGAGATTTGAAGCCCAATTAGGATATGGACTTGAGTCTAGAAGCCTACTTTAATTGTATTGTTTGTGAGTGTCAAACCTATAATAAGGTTGCACCCTATTTTGCTAAAATTATCGAAATAGAATTATCAAATTGGAAACCCTTGTGGTTTAGTTTCTTCCTTCTTCTTATTCTTCTTCTTGAATCTCCACCTTGAGAACAAGGTGGTTTTGAAAGGGCGAAGAATTGATACGACTAAGAAAGAAAAATATTAGTACTACTAGCTTAGAATATATATTTATTTAGTAAGCTTTTTATGTTATTGTCTTTAGTTGTAGTAGTGTGTTTTGTGGCTGAGGTTTGAAGCCCAATTAGGATATGGGCTTGAGTCTAGAAGTCCACTTTAATTGTATTGTTTGTGAGTGTCAAACCTAGAATAAGGTTGCACCCTATTTTGCTGAAATTATCGAAATAGAATTATCAAATTGGAAACATTTGCGGTTTTAATTCCTTCTTCTTCTTGAATCTCTCTTTTCTTGGAGTCGGAACTCGCTTGAAGTAGTTCAAATCGTATTAGTAGCACAAATAAATGATTTGCTACTCACCCATTCGTGGACATCTTTGTCATATGTTCACTTTAGTATTACTTTTTTTCAATTTTTGTTGTTGTTTTATATTCTAATATCCTAAAAATTAATGTAAAATAATTATAAAATCTACAAAGTAAATAAAAATTAAAGCTCGATTTATTTTATTACTCTTCTCTCTGTAAGATGATTGTTTTAATTATTTGAATGTTATTACTCATGTTAATATGAGATGCATAGGAAATATAGTAAACGTGAAGGCCTCGTCTATGTCACAATTATTATTTGTTTCTATATTTGGTCGTTTCACAAATTTAATCAAAGAGGTGCATAATTCATGTGCATACTTCGTATAATTAGAAATGTGCACGAAGTATGCACAATGTAATTTTGCAAATTAGATATGTGCACGAACTATGCACGGTGTAATTTTATTTACTCATTTTTTTATTTATAAATTAGAAATATGCACGAAGTATGCACATTAATTTAGAAAATTTTCGTGCAGCAGATTATACAAAAGAGTATGGTATACTGTTTCTTTGCACCCAAAAAATGGTGGAGTGTTTTTATTCATATATATCCTCTGTTTCATGAAGTACAACAGCTCAAAATTTATGTAACAGTAAATAAGTGTTGGAATGGAATTAGTTAATGAGTTTTTTTAGAATAAACTCAACAAAATCCAGGCATGAGATCGCTTTTAAGAACAAAAAGATGTGAAGAGCAAAGAAGGCAACGGTATCGCCATAGCCATAATTCGATCAGCCAACAAAAACTAGAGTAACTAGCTACGCTAAATTTCAGTAGAGAGAGATAGATGAGTTAGTGTGTGAGTTTGCATGAAAAGGCTATCGTATATATATAAATAAACCAGAGTGTGGTAACTTTTTTTGGATGGATATTTACTGTATACTATTAAAATAATTTCTTTTTACCTTCCTTTAAGGGTTTTGGTATGGACTGTGACATGCACAATTATTTTAAATTAAGTTTACTGTGTTCAATGTATATACATTGATAATGTAAAAACTAGCTTATATTAGCATCTTTCATCTACTTGGCTACCATTTAAATTCAGTAAAACAACTTTTTTAAGACTATTTAGGGGAAGAATTTAATGGATGGATCAGACTGCATGCATGTAATGGAAGAAAGTTGGTATCTAATATTAGGGCTGTCCAAATGGTTCTCGGTTCTCGGGTTACCCGGAACCGAACCGGAACCGAATCGGTTCCGAGTACCCGATAACCGAAATTTCGGTCTTTGGGTCCGGTTCCGGTTCCTAGTTTTTAAAATGTTCGGTCTTCGGTTCTAACCGGGAACCGAATGGTTCCAACCGAAGAACCGAAATATTTATTACTAATTTTAATTTTTTTCATAGTACAAATCATGATTTTTAGAATGTTCACTCACTTCTTTGAAGCTACTTGCAAAGTTGTAGTTTAGATGGATGATCTCTTCTCTACGTTTTTATTTTGTTTGTACATATTTTGTTGGTTACTTGATTCTTTATTTTAATGTAAAAAAGTTGTTTCTTGATTTTGATGTATCATCCAACAAATTAAATTGAGCTATGTATAATTTATGCGTGTGATGGTGGTCTATAAATCACAACAATTTAAAAAAAAAAAAAAAAAAAAAAAAATCGGTTCCTTTTCGGGTAACCGGAACTGAACCGAATAACTTTGGTCTGGTTCCGGGGTACCCGAATTAAACTTTGGGTCCGGTCCCGGTTCCTAAATTTCACCTATTTTCGGTTCGGTTAACCGAAATTTTCGGTTCGGTTCCCGGAACCGAACCGTATAGACAGCCCTATCTAATATCTACTCCTCTTATTGTTGTCCCATATCAAAATGAGTATAAAATTTTAGGTGAGAGTGATAAGGAGTAAAAATGGTGGGCCATGTAAGTGACTTACTTGATTATTTTTTTTCTATTTTTGGGACGTGCCAATTTAATTGGACATCTTAAAATAGAAAATGGGATAACAATAGTGGGACATAGGGAGTATTTCGTCACTATGTCTACATTCTTTCAAAGCCATTTATCTACATTCTATGCCTTATGCGAAATTGGCACATCCCAAAATAAAATATATGACAATAATAGTAGGACGGAAGAAGTATTTCGTTACTATATCTACATTCTTTCAGAGCCATTTATCTACTTCCTCCGTCCCGCGTCAATTGTCCGGTAGAGAAATGACACAATAGTCAATACAATGTAGAATATGTGGTTGTAATTAATTCCGAGGAGAGAGAGTTAATTGTAGCCACATATTTTTTGTCATTTTAGAAAACTGAACAATTAAATGGGACGTCTGAATAAGGAAATAGAGACAATTGCTGCGGGACGGAGGGAGTACATTATATGCCTTATGTGATTGAGATGAAGCGTTGGAATCTAATTAACCTTTTATATGAAAGTGAACATTTTGTAACAATCATGATTGTGTTAAATATTTCTTCCATTCTTTTCGGTCATAATTTTATACTCTCTCTGTCCACTAAGAACGTGCACAAATTTTTTTCGATGCCGGTTTTTATATATTGAATGCGTGGATGTTAAAAAGTAATATTTAGGTCACATTTGATATAATATACACATTATCTTTTTTTACTTTAAAAGCATAGAGTAATGCTCCAATGCCCATTGTGCTTAATGTGTCAACGGATGACGTAGCATTGGAATATATAAACCCTAACAAATATAATTAAACTCTACTATAAAAAAACTAAACCCTAACATAAAAAAACTAAACCCTAAAAAGAAAAATTGCAGACGTGGCACTGCCACATCACCAGTGGGAACATTAAGTATGTCCACCGTGGATAGGGGAATATTTCTATAAAAGCATAATGCACTTCATCAACTAAGATCTAAATTTTACTTTAACATTCACTTATTCAGCGTATAAAAATTGGTATCGTAAAATTCTATGCGCATTTTTTTGGGTACGGGAAGAGTATTATTGAAGTATTATTGAATTGCTAGCTAGATTACTATTCATGTCGGCCTTGTGCCTTGTGGCTCTTAATTTTTCCTTATTTTAAAAAATAATTTGGCAGCATGTGCTTGAACGGGTAGATTTTGAAAAAAATGCTTCAATAATTGTAATTAGTTCACCGTAAATTTGCAAAAATAAATTAAGGCAAAATTACTAAAACTGTTGTGCAATAAAATTAGGTCGAGCGCCTTTCTATGAAAGTTCAAACGAAGTAAATTGGAAGAGCCAATTAAATAAAATATTTATAGCTATATTCATCCATATATATATATATATATATATATATATATATATATATATATAACACCTATTTTTCCTTATCTTAAAGAATAATTTGGCGGAATGTGCTTGAACATGTACAATTTGAAAGAGATACTTCAATAATTGCAATTAGTTCACCGTAAATTTGCATAAAAATTAGGCAAATTACTAAAATTGTTGTGCGGTAAAATTAGGTCCACCGAACTTTCTATGAAAGTTCAAACGAAGTAAATTGGAGGAGCCAATTAAATAAACTAGTTATAGTTCTATGCATTATATCTACTCTTTGTTTACCTAAACATCTATGTGAATGTGATGCGACTTTTGTCGTTATTTATTTTATTTGTTAAGTATATTTATCATTTATGATCATATAATCTTTAAATATTTTCTTAAAAAATAATTAATTATTGTTTGTTTAGTATTTATGAAATTGTTTAGGAAAATGTATAAAACTCACATATTTTCTTTTTTTCATTTTTTTTTAGTTTGAACACATATTTTAGAACTCTTTTTCTTCATCGTTTTCAAACATGAAAACCTACATTACATAATCGTGAAGAAACTCGAGGCTCTAGGAATGTCTTTTTTCTCCACTCTGTACCTGAGACTCTTTCTAAGTTGTTTATTTATACTACCTCCAACCCACCAAAGTAGTCCCATTTACTTTTTTGACTTTTCCGGCACGCATTTCCATCGAAACCTAATACGGGTTTTAAAATATAATTTTGAAGTATCGTTTTTTTTTACGGGATACTATGACAAAAAACGATACTTCAAAATTATATTTTAAAACCCGTACTAGGTTTCGGTGGAAATGCGTGCCGGAAAAGTCAAAAAAGTAAATGAGACTACTTATATGGGTTGGAGGTAGTATTACATTTCTCCATTTCTCCAGAGACCTAATTAGAATATCGCTTCGTCTTCAGTCGTGCAGTTCCTATACGCAACAAATGGTTACAAACGATGGGTTTATGCGGAGAGATTTTGGTGAAGTAGAGAGTGAAAGTGATGCATGGCCATCTCAATAGATGGACTGTATCGGCCAACGTTGTATGCTGGAGAGTCGAGGCCCCGTTGGACGCCATTACATAGTGCTGTGTCTTCATCCTGCATCAACTTAACTTTTTACCATCCCTCTCAAAATGAAAAAGAAAGAACACAAAAGGGGAAATATATATATTACGATCCAACATCTAAATTTGATGAAATATGAAGCTATTGTTAGCAAGCAACATACCTGCACTCTCTCGCTGTCTTGTAAGCTCTTTTCGATGAACTCACTGTCACCCTAAATACCATAACGTAGAAGCTTATAACCATAGAAATAACAAGATCTATTATTACAAGGAATTAGATGTATTTTGAAAGTTGACAGTCCAATGCATGCCAACTAATTCTCAAAACACTAGATTGTTAGATAATAAAGTTAAACTAAATGATAAAAAGTTTTTTTAACATGGCAGAATTTAATTATTTATAGTAAATAATACAAACAATTAACAACAACAAAATCAAATATCCGATAGTTTTCCAAAACAATGTGAAATGAGTCAACTTATAAAAAGATAAAGTAACAAAGAGATTATATTTCAGTTCACCAACATTAGAAGGCAAATTTAGTTTGCTTCGATTTTATTTGACATCAATCCTTATTAATAAGCAACTTACCATGAGAGAACCATCTAGAAAGTAGTCAAAAATCACTTGGCATTTCCGAGGTCCCATTGGCAGTACAAGATTGGTGTCCATCCATGGTCCATAGCTGAGTTCCACACGGGAAAACTGATTAGTTAGATTAACATGCACAAAACATTAATCATAATCGTTCACACAAACATTTATCAATTCATTCCAACTAAAAAATAAAATAGCTAACCTATTAATCATGAAGTTTGGATATACAAATGCATAAAAAGCTTTATCCCCCAGTCTCTTGTATTCTTCTTGTGAGTCCTTGGTTAAGCCGGAGCAACTTTGCACACTGACTTTTTCATACATCTTGATAATAGAGGAGAGGGTCAATGATGATACTAATAGGCAAAAACTGAGCCATATAAAAGCTAAAACAGATATTTCGCTATTATGATAAAATATTTTGTTCAACGAGTGTCAAGAAAGGGGACAGGATTATGAAATTTATTAGTCTTATAATCAAAAAGCAAGATATGAGTAAAAAAAAAAAGAAAAGCTCATAGATTATATGGACTGATTTCTTTGGAGTGGGCGTACTTTGGTTGAATACGAGTCAAGCTGGAGACCAGATGCGAGACCTTTATGTGCATATGGCACATGATAACCACCATCTAAATAGTTGTCGCAGAAAACCTGCAGCAGTTAAGCATGATTGGCAGTAAATCTTTTTTGACATGACATAATGTTGTGTTGCCTAACAAAATTACACGACATATGTAGATTTTGACGTAACTCGTACCTTCCAATTGCATTCAAGGATGTATGTACGTCTGCACAGATATTTCAAAGATGTATCAACTCCATTGGTACTTAGAATCTCTGCTGCATCACCTAACCACTCATTGCCCACACCCTCCGAATCAAGACTATCATTTGACGTAGCTCCAAAATTTATTAAAACAAATGGCCCCCAAATCGCGACTTTAAGTGGCACGAGTCCCATTTCCTACCTTCCATAAGGTCATAATCGAAAATAATATTACACTTTTGCACCAGAATGAAGTGGATAAATAAAAGAGGTTCATTTTCAAAGTACATTGGCTTTGAAGTTCTTGATACCAGTTATCTTTGTTGCCTTCATTAGTGCTCCATCCAACCCATAGGTCCAACCCTAGAAGATACAAGAATAAGATAGAAGGAAATGAAAGAAATTGATCATGTTACATCATATTAAATATATGTACATATCAAGAATTGATACTATCTGGCTAATTCCAATTTCCAACAGCACACATAGACCATGTTTCACTTTGAAAACCTCATGTCAGTTAAACAGCCAATATAACGAGCAGAGGCATACAACACTATGGCATATCAGTACCACTCTTAGGAATTCAATTAAATCATTTCACTAAAGCTCATAACTTGAGATGTGATGACAATATAAAGCTTCATACATCATAATTCCTCCGAATGCAAAATTATCTTAAGAAGTTCCATTCTGGTAAATCACATCAATAAGCTATCACCATAAAACCAAAAAACAACATGGGTTAATGCTTCTAATATTTTTCTACTGTTGTTGGATACAATACAAGTGAATAAGATTAATGGCATAAAATTTGAAAATCACAGAATTGTCAATTTTGACGTAAACATGTTGCAGCCTTTGATAGAAACACCCATATCTAGCACCGCCAGTTTCAATGTGTACTTAGAAAGATATAAATAAATCCCATGTTCATGAATTATTTGAACCATGCGAAAAAAGTATATATTCCAAAGTAAAACACACACGAAGAATACAATCACTATCAAGCTAGCAATGCAGGTTCAGATACAAGTCATGATTAATCTTTGAGCTCCCAAAGACTTACATGATATGGACAGGCGAAACAAGACTTCTTTCCTGTTCCTGCAACAAGTAGAGATGCATGATGGAGGCACACATTGTGGAAAGCGTGTAACTTGCCTCTTTCATCCCGAGACACAATGTACTCGATACTCCCCAATCTGTCGTAATCTTTGGTTAGCTTCCTTTAGAACAAGATTAAATAAAAAAGCTTAGATAAGAGATTCCTTCATGCTTTAATGAGTTCTCATCGTAGTACCTGCCAGTAAAATAATCACATGGTTCTTTGACCTGTTCAGTATATCCTAAGAATTTCAAGAAAAAGCACACAATCAAGGGAAAACAATGAAAGAAAGAGAGAGTGTGAAATCATTTGACATTAACAAAAGCAAACTAGATAGGCATGATCCTAATTTATGATTACTGAAAAGGGATTCTTCATTCTCGTTGCAATTCCAAGAAAGTTTCATCAACAAGCTTGTATCAAAACTAACCTAGTAAATCAACCTTCCTAAAGTTTACCCAATTGTTATAAGTTCTTTCACCTTCAACTAAGCTAGCATACTTTTGCAGAAATTAATAAATAAATAAATAAAATAAATTTCAAAGAAAGGAAAATAGGAAATTAAATATCATCTACTGAACAATTCTGGAAAAAAGAAATGAAGAAAATGGGGTACCAACAGCTTGCCATCCATTGTAGAAGACTCGATTAAGCTCAAAGCGATAGAAATGAGGGTCAGTATACCAGCTACTCGGTGGGGTGGATGCTTCTTCTACAGGAATTTTGGGGTTGAATTCTCCAACCAATCTTTCCATTTTTCTGCTATAATGTTTACCCATTTCATCTTCTTCACACCTAAATTCTTGAAATGAATAATCACCACAACTAGCGGCGTTCTGAATCGGATGGCGGGTACGATTCGTGTGAAGAGGAGAGTTTGATAGATTAATGGGTTTGTTGATGAAGTTGAAATGGGTCGGTTGGTTGAAAAGGGGGAGCTTCTGCAGCAGCAAAATCTTCACGGCCATGGCGATTACAGAGACGTTACCTCGTTGTTGAAACACTATAATATCAGCCAATAATCAATCGGTTTAATACGTTAAAATGGTGCTTTCCTCGATATATATGTATGTAACATATTTTTATTCGGCACCTTGGAATTGGATACAAACAATTAGCAAAAATCAAAAGGCAGTAATTTTTTTTTTTTAATTTAAATCATGGTCGGAAAAAGTATAAAATATTAACATAGGGCAGGGTTGCAAACGAATCGAATCGAATATCTCAGTATTCGATTTGTATTTGTTAAACAATTTGCGAATTCGAATTCAAATCGAATATTATGCGAATATGAAAATTCGAATATTTTGCGAATATTAACGAATCCAAATCGAATACTCGAATAATGAGAAAACTTAAAAGGAAATAGTAAAGTATTTTCTTATTTTTATTCAAAACTAAAATCAAAGACTAAAATCACTAAATCATTAAAACTAATTAAAAAAATTCACACAAACATAAGTAATACATAATCTTGATTTTAAAAAAAAATATATAGCTTGATGAGTACTGAGCATTGAGCAGCAAGAGTGTTCCAGATTTTTAGGACCTATTCTCTTTTCTTTTCTTTTTTGAAAGTAATTATACGCGCTACGGAGGCCTACCGTTTATTCTCTGTTTTTTTTTCTTTTTTTTTCTTTCCTTGATTTGGATTGGGCTTATAGTATTAGGCTTGGCCTCTTGGACTCATATTTAATAATTATAGTTAAATTATATATATATATATACGAATATCGGATCGAATCGAATCAAATACTAGAAGATTTGTATTTGTATTTGATAACTGATCGAATCAAAAAAAATATTCGTACTCGAATTCGAATCTAAAAATTTCGAATACAATACCACAATTCGAATACGAATCACGAACCGAACCAAAAAAGTTCGATTCGTTTTTGCATCCCTAACATAGGGACAAAATTGTTTCATACACAAAATATTGATTTACAGTATTTCCTTTCCAAAAAATTACCCCACCAAAAATTTGGGCCTCAATTTGGCGGGAGCACGCCCTAAAACCCCAAAATTTATTCCATTTTCGCAATGACATTCTTCTGTTACTGAATTTCATTCGCATAATTTTGCGTTACAAATAACCTACAAGCCTACAACAATCAATCGTCGTCCATCTCTTCCGAAGGTAAGTTCTTAATTTTCCCATTAATTGAATGACAAATTTTCCATCTTCCTTTCCTTTCGATTTTTTTTTTCTTTTTTTTTTTTTGAGGATCCAGTTAGTGAGGAAGTGGATTTCTTATGCTCTTTCTGTTTGAAGGGTTGCCTAGAAAATGTCGGACGTGTTTGATGATGAGGTTGAAGGTGAGCCCTCGATTTCGATGGAAGATTACCTTGAAGCTGTCGAAGAAGAGGAACTGGTTAGTAATTGTTTATTGAATTCAGATAAAATTTTGAACTTTAAAATGATCTTTTAATTTTATTTTTTTTGATCGGATGATTTTTCAATTTGTTAGCATTGCGTACTTCCCTTTTTCTGTGATCGCAGTGCATAATTTGTAAGGTTCATTGTTGTGGTATAGTATATCTATAGCGTTTGTTCTATAGAAATTTTAAAATTAGTGAAGCAATCGTCAATACTGGAAGTTGAAATCGTATAATCATATAGAAGCCATAGTGGACCAGACCAGATCAAATTCTAGAAGGATTAATTAATTATGAATTCAAACTTAATATCACTGGGGGTATAAATTGACTGAAGATTACTAACTAAAATAACAGCGAAAACAAAATCCAAGTTAAATCTTGCTTTAAAAGCTAAGAGTGATCAAATGTTTTCAAACTTTTGATCTAAGGGTACAAATAATTCAAAACAATTAACGATCACATTTTGCCATTCACGTTACAGAAAGTAACATTCAGTTAATCCTGACTGGCTCAATATCATTTCCTGTAAGTTCAAAAAACACCACTGTAAAAACAGTAGAGTAATTAGTCGAACTTTGGATTATTTGTTCTCTTAAGTTAGTTATGCCTTTCACCTCAAACTACAAACACAATTAGAAAACGATCTCTTTCCTTATTTTTGCTGTAGTTAACCTGCAAAATTTTCTAGGCGTGGCGAAAAACATATGATAATCTGAGTATCATACTGATCCAAATAGAAATTCATTTATTGTTCGGTAATATTTAACAAGCTTAAGGAGGACAAAGCTATTGGTTGTGTTTAGGAACTTCAAAACTGAAGATGAAGTGATATTCTAATTAGGTCTCTCGAGAAATGCAATGAAAGTAAGGAAGATTACTCAATTCGTAAATAAGTCGAAAGCAATCTTTCCTCAGAGAGTGGAGAACAGACGTTCCTGGAGCCTCGAGTTTATGCACGGTTATGTACTGTAGTTTTCTTCAGCATTTCATGTTTGAATTTCTTCTTGAATTAACAAATACATTCCATAGAGGCAACCCAACCACAAGGTTAATTCATCGTTCTACTAGCATGTCATTTAGTTGTAAGCTAGGGCACTCCTAGATCTTCTTGTGCTCACGTGGAAAGTCTGTGAATGTTTGGAATGTGTCAATTAAGCTATTTACTGCTTCGAAGCTTGGACATAATCAAATAAGATCAACCTATATCCGATCTAATATTGGATATATCATCGATACCATTTTCTTGTCGAATGCTACAGAAAATAAAATAGATGTTTCTCTTTACCTGTGAATGTTTGGAATGTGTCAACTATGCTATTTACAGCTTCAAACTTGGGATAAATTCAGATGGGGTCAACTTACATTTGATGTTATATTGAATATTTCATCATTTTGACTCTTCTCGTATCTGATGCTACAGAACATCAAGTATTTTTCATGTTTTCAATCATGAAAATCTGATCTCACAAACGGTTATGTGGTTATTGAAACTGTTGATTGTAGGCACTTTCTTTTGATTTTACGTATCTCTCTGAAAATTTTAGGTTTCTTTACAATCTGATTTTCTTTTCGTTATCTATGAATAAATTATACAGCGGGCAGATTTGGTCCTTGGTGGTGATGAAGGCAAGGAGTGCACCTATAACAGAGGATATATGAAGAGGCAGGCAATTTTCTCTTGCCTGACCTGCACACCTGATGGAAATGCTGGAATTTGCACTGCCTGCTGCTTGTCTTGCCATGAGGGGCATGAGGTAAAAGTTTTCATTATTTTTCTTGCTTTAACATTAGATTCATCATAATATCTTCATGAATGCATCATTAGCTACCTGATGTTATCTGGCGTTCTTATGGAAAGTTTCTATGTTCCAAGTGAGAGTGTCTAGTATATGAATATTTATGAACAATTAAATGTCTCCCCAAAGCCGTTTCCCTTAATTGGTCAGCTAGATCATTTTTCTAACTGCAGTACTGCACATCTCTAGTTATTGGCAGATTTGTCACAGTTTAAGATGTTGGGACGGGCATGATCTTATTCTGTGAGATTAGTTACTGTTCTTCAGATTGTCATATTACATGGCCATAGGTGATATGTTTAACTTTTCTATAATGAGCTTTATCTGAAAATTTCTCGTGTGCAAAGGTATTATAGTTATTTCAACTAATAGAATGCTAAGTGATGTCTGTGGCATGGCTCTGTGCAAAATCATTGATATCAAACTTCAATTATTGAGATGTACATATATTCTTCTGAAAGGTTTATTCGTCATGATTCATGAGTTATTGTTATTGTATATAATATGCTAAAAGAGGTTGAATTACTCTATGGTGAATATTTTAACGGAACTTTTATTTGTTTGGCTAAACCAGATTGTGGAACTATGGACCAAAAGAAATTTCAGGTGTGATTGTGGGAATTCAAAATTTGGCGTGTTCTTTTGCAAGCTTCTAGCAGGCAAAGACACAGAAAACTTAAACAATGTGTACAATCATAACTTCAAAGGTACTTACTGTACATGCAACCTGCCCTACCCTGATCCTAATGCTGAGGAACAAGTGGATATGATACAATGCTGTATTTGTGAGGACTGGTTTCATGAGGAACATATTGGACTTTCATCTACTGATAAGGTTAGTGACTAATGATCCCCCCAACTCCCTAATGAAAGAGCAGAAAGAAGAAGAACATATATTGTTTGTGAGTCTCAAAGGTCATAGAATATGTGACTGTGTCACAGTTTTGGTGGTCTTAATTGACAACGAAACTGTAATTCCTAGTCTGATACTTTTTGAACAAGCTCATTCAATTATTTATCATTTAAGACAGACATATACTGAGATCCCTCCTTCACAATGTCATACATGTAATGCATAATAGCTACTATACATGCTGCCACTAAGCTGCCACCTCTGGTTGGAATTGCCCTTGCCAATTGGATAGAGTGGAGAACATGATTATTGAGTAATTAAGGAACTCTGTACGTGTACAGAAGTTTGAATATTTGGATTTTTTATTTATCCTCCCGTTTAAGTATCCTTTTGTTCTTCCAGATTCCTTCTCAGAACCAATAACTTGCCTCTCAGTATAATTTTTTGAGGGGAGACATGCACCACTTCTATGTTCATCTGTAACCTTCATTTCTCTAACTCCTATATGTATATTTTACATTTGGCTTCATGATTTTCTCCCCTTCATTTTTCGCATTTCCGTAACTTGATGCATTTGGATAATTGATGTTTACCGCATTTTATCTAAAGAGAGATACCCTCAAATGTAAATGGTTCATACTTATAATTTTACTTTTGAGTGAAAAAAACACATCATGCATTTGGCACACATAAATAGTCGAAAAAGCTGGGAACACTCTCCTGCGCTTTTGTTCTGAAGAATACACAATAATCTTGTGGAAAGGACATACGAATTTTACTTTATAGATTCACTTACCATACAAAAGGAAGTCTGACCCTTCTATTTCATGTTTCCTGATTATCATTGTCAAATAATTTTTCTTTGTATCTGGTCAATAGTCTTACTGTTCAGATTCTTTTTTACCTAAATGATTCTCAAAGATCTGTTGGCATCCACGTATGCAATGTTTTTGATCTATTGATATTCTGAATATTTCTTCTATAGTATTTCCTTTGGTTATCACTATCTTGAGTGCAACATCTCTGCTCTGTAGCATTTCTATTTCGCGAAGGTATTCTCGGATGTGCTGCTTGAATAGCTTCAGTGATATAATAATTTTCTGACAAACCCAGTTTGATGTCACAACAATGCAATATCGCCCATATTTCGGTTTTGGTCATTTCTGCAACATTTCTTCTTGGTTTGGTATTTACACATTGAATTAATTTGTGCAATCGTCCTTGGTCTACAATGGTGGAATGGAGCCGTTATGTCCTTACTTATTTAGGTATCAAAAGAAAATGTTTCTTTAAATGGTGTATGGCTTTAAGAGAGCACGGCAATGAACATCGAAAATTTCCCCTTTCTTAATGATTTATAATATCTCAGGAATTTACTCATATTTGTGTTGTGTAAAGTAGATCCCAAGAGATGAAGATGGCGAGCCTCTATTCGAGGATTTCATCTGCCCAGATTGTGCAGTAGTTTGCTCCTTTTTGGCTTACTATCCTCAGACTATGTCAGCTGCAGATCTCTCCAAGGAAGAAACTGTTCTCGAAAGTGGTCCTATAATTACATCGTCAGTGAAACTTGAAAAGGAGAATTGTTCAACACTCTCTATTGAAGGTAAGGCTAATGCAGAAACTATACCAGCTGTAGCTAAACCGGCAGTGGAAGATAATGAATGCACTGATGTTTCGGGACCAAGTAACAAGTGCATTATCGGAATTGATCTTACTCAAATTCCTCCAACCATGGATGAAGCCAAGCCCATGTTTCTTTATAAAAACTGGCGAGAATCCCTTTGTGCATGTGAAAAATGTTCCGACTTCTATGCCAAGAAGGGAATTGGATTCATAACTGAGAAAGAGGATTCTATTTCCGAATATGAAAGAATGGCAAAGCAAAAAAGGAATGAAAATCTGCAGAAACAAGAGGGTGCTGATCTGAACTTATTCAATAATCTCCACCATGTGGTAAAGATAGAATTGCTGAGCGCAATTGTCGACATGAAGAATGAATTCTCTGCATTCCTGGTATATTTTGTACTAATATACACGTCACACACTTTGCGTTATTATGCTGTTATGGCAAATGATTAATTTTGGCAACTCCTCTACAGGAATCCAGTGACGGGTCGAAACCCATCTCAGCTGCGGACATTAAGCAGTTTTTCGAAAAACTTAAGAAGAGGAAACGCATGATGTAAGTTATGTTTCAAATTTACCCTCCTAGGATGTTTATGCAATTATCTTGCAACTTTGGTTTAGTAGTTTATATGAGCACTTGCAAGGATCCTTTGTGCTTTTGTCCAATGTGCATTCTTCATGCATGGATGATGGATCAGTCTGTCTTCTCTTATTTACTTTGGCAACTGTTCATGTGAATTTTATTTTACAACCTCGCGATGGTCGTGGTCGTGACACACAACCATGTGTTGTGGTCGTGATAGGTCGTGTGTCACAACCACTACCTAGGGTTCATCCGGTTAAACTTATACAGTAACTTTTACTTATGAGGGGCTAAAAGTATACATTTTACTTATGGGAATATGGGATACTATTATTGTTTTTTACTTATTGAGAATGAATATTTTAAGGATCGACATATTTTAGAGGAGATAGCAACCATTGCTCACTTTCGGTTTAAAAAGTTCCCATTTTGAGATTTTAAATGTATTAGTTGGAGGGTTTAAGTCCTATCCAATGTCTTAACACAAATACTTTTAATTAAATGTGTATATTTGTATTAATTTAGAAGCGAAAGGATTTGTGTCAAGATTTTTCTACTAGTGATGCCAACCGGTAGGTGTGGTCAATAGTTTTTATATTTGAATCAAGACCCATTTCTACCTAAATCATGTAAACTGTCGATAATCAACTTGTTTTTGGCAAATTAAATAGGAAGTTTTATCATCATTTTATATTGGAGAAAATCGTCTTGAAATTTCAGGAGATATTGAATTATTTAAGCTAGATAACGAAGTGTCAAAGAAATCGAATTAATAACGACAAATGCGATTATGAAATTATTTTCGTCTGGACAAAAATTATGTCTCCATACCATCCAGATTCTGCACAATAAGAAAAATATTTTGAATGTACCTGCTTGATTATTTATAATGAGGTTTCTTTACGTCATAAGTAGTCATGCTTGCGTAAGATTTTGATTACATTGATAATGTCACGGTGTGGTATGGGCTACGTAATAATGTAACAGATGATCCTAATCACTCCTTTCATCCAATGTTCTAAAAGTCACTAATCGCTAGTCGGGCGGTGGAGGGGGGTGACTAGCGGCTAGGCGGGAGCCTAGACGGGGCCTAGGCAGATTAGAAACACAATACTTATTTTTACATTATGTCATCAGTTAGAAATTATATTAACATATATTATTTATAATTTTATTACCAAATTTGTGATAAAAACATAGAATATGATAATTAATAGTTCAATTCAATAAATTTTATAGTGTGCAACAATTTTTTCTAACTTTCACCATAATATCAGTATGTATTGAATTTAATATTTGTAATCTAATTTAGCATTAAATCCATCTAGCCATCCAAATCACGTATAGAAATAGCATAGTTAACGTAAATATCGATTAATTTACACCTAAGGACTAATTAAATTTGAATATGACCAATAGTTAGGATGTCACTAAGTGCCTAAGCGGATTTACATTAGTCGGGACGGTGGGGTGCCGCCTAGCATTTAGGGCGGGGACTGGGCGGACCTAGGCGGGGACTTTTAGAACACTGCTTTCATCACACTATAGTAGCTCTTGTATATTTTCAAATGGATTGAGAAAATCTGTGTATTATAGTTTTTGGGACGGAATCCGTCGTTATTCGGTAGTTAAAGTTCCGTGTTTGGATGAATCGAGCATCTGTTATTGTTTAGTATCTAAATTGCAACGGTCTAATTTCCGATGCTAAATCCGTCATTTTTCAGCGTGGTTCTTGTAGTGATGTGTTGTTAATTTTTCATATTTTACTTTGCAATATGTGATTCAAATCTAAATTACAGTACAATATATAAATTATTTAATTTTCTAAAGTATTTTACTAAAATGCATAATAAGGATTGTTTTAGAAAGGAAAGAGACTATAATTTATGACGCATATAAAGAAAAATAGGTCTATCTTAATGCGAGGAAGGGAGTAATAATTCTACGAATATCCTTTTCTTTGTTTTAACAAAAAAGAACTAAAATAATTTGGATTCATGATTAACTAAAAAACTAAAGTTATGAACTAATCAACACTAAGATTACCATATATAATTAGCACATAGGGAAAGAGAACTATTCGAATTTCGAAATAGTATTAATCGTAAATCTTGTTTTAAATTTTCATGGTAGGAGTAATTTTGGGCATTATAATCTCAACGTCCATGTCCTTTTTTTAGGGTTAACCTCTATAAACGATATTATTGGAAATTTTTGCTAGTTTTAAATGATTTTATTAACTATCAAGACTTTCGAGGTGATATAAAATATGGATTGGTTTGTCTTCAAAATTTTGGTGAGAGCATTTATCACTTACTGTATTTTAGTTGAGTCTCCTTCATTTCAAATTCATCAACATCATCAAAGTTTTAACTCAAAATATCTATGCAAAAATTCATTTCGACTAGTTTAAAAAGAACTACATTTGACTAGAATAGTTTAACCATGTACTGTACACGTTATTTTACTTAATTGCATAAGACCACTGTTTAATTACATTACAATATTTATACCTTTTGAAATTATTAGTCCCAAAACTACAAGTAGCAGTTTGCGGTTGGTTTTTATCGAGTCCAAGCCATATTCCATTAATTAAAAAAATAGACATGATACTAAAACTAATTAAAATCTGATTGGTCTGAGTTTCAATCTATTCTTCAATACATTTGATTCTGAGTCTAAACTCGCCGCCTCAACCATATGATTTATAGTATTTTTTACAATATAGGATTCAAAATACTGGACCATTTTGAATTCACAATTTTGAAATTGCTATACATGAAATTGATTTAATTATTTTTTTCTTCTCCTATTTCTAAAATCCGTGAATAAAATCCGCAATTCACGGGCAGAGTAAGTAAATGTGAGAGTGTGAGTGAGAGTGACATGTTTTGTTTGGAAGGAAACACCAAAATAGTTCTTTAATTAAGGGTTCAATTTTCTCAATTATTGCTAACAAAACACATAATTTTATGCTCAATTATTTGTATTTTTTTCTTCTCAAAGTATGAAAGTAAATTTGTCCGAACTAAATTAATAAGCTCACTCCCACATACATTCATCATAATCATAGTTCCGAAAATACTTAAATGAATAAAGAGTGGAGGTGTGTTTTACCCGACAAAATTAATTAATAGTTCAATTTCATAAATTTCATAATCTTCATATAAACTTTATAATCTACAACAAGTTTTCATAATTTTAAATATGAAATTCATTTCAACATAAGATTCATAATAATTAAAATATATCCAATCTAATGATATTAGCCTGCCAAATTCGTCCAACCGCTCAAATCCCACCCCCTGTCTTCCCAGCCCTAAGCGCCGATTAGTTCACGCGTAAAGACTACCGATCAAGCCTTAATCAGGTCGATGGAATGACACTTAACGTCTAGGTAGATTAAGTATCAATCATTGCATATAACTATATATTACACCCTAATTACCCCCCAATAAGTGATAATGCATGAATTTGTGTTCAAGAGGTCCTCAATAATGCTATTTTAGGACTATTGACTTTTCAATTTGTATCTGCGTTCCTATTTGTTGATTTGATATTATCTAATCTAAAAAAACATAAAACAGAATCGGAGACACTATACGTCGGTGTGAAGTAAGAGGTAACTTATTTAAATGTTGGAGCAAATTATTGTTCATTAATCATATTGGACTAAGAACGACCTGACTGTATAACAATAGTGTAATTACTATTATAAGGTCCCACTTTGACAAATGCTGTCATGCATGAGATTATTAGAAAGTATGTCAGTGATTTGGGTTGAATTAGTCTAATATGATTATATTTTATTTAAAATAAGATGTCTTCATACTAGTCCTTCCGTTCTTAATATATGTATGTGAAAATTTCTTTTTTGGTACGTTCCTTATATATGTGTTACTCCCTTTGTCTCTTTTATCCCTCATTTGTTGATACTACTAATATATTGGGATATCTCTCATATGTTAATCATTTCATTTTTTGAACATAGGCCTTATAATAAAAACAATTTATCACTTTAACATTTTAAAATAATTAAATATTTGATGAACTCACAACTTTAATTTTTAACATAATTAAAAATAGAGTAATGCTCCCCTACCCACCGTGGGCAAGCTTAATATGCCCACAGATGAGGTGGCGGCATTATATTAAGGAAAAAATCAATTAGTATACCTTATAAAAATAAACCCTACAAAAAAAAACTAAACCCTAACAAAAAAAATTAAACCCCAAAAGAAAAAATTATTGACGTGACACTGTCACGTCAGCCGTGGGCACATTAAACGTGCCCACGGTGGGTAGGGGATCATTTCTCATTAAAAATATTAAATGAGCCCACTATTAAAATACTTTAACATTTTAACACATCATCACACTATATTAAACACCATGCCCAAAAAAAAAAAAAAAAACCCTCAACAAATGGGGGACAGAGCTTAGGGAGTATTTCTCAAAATAGAAAATACTCTCACTTACAGTACATAAATAAAACACATTCTCTACTCACAACACATTTTTATCAATTTTTTTCTTAAAATCCTTGCCGATTCAAATTTAACATATACTCAGCACATATGGGGTAGCAATTCTGGACTTATGTGTCATCAAAAGAAAAAAGAAACAGTGTAATTAATTTAATTTATTTTAGCACCCTTTGTTTACTTAAACGTAATCCTATTTAGTAGACTAATTCAACCCCATAATTTCTAGTAATCTCATGCAAAGTAACTTTTGTCAAAGGCGTGGGAATCATAATTGCTTTTTGCTCTTATGACTCCACGTAGACTACCTTTCATGAATTTGTGGACTGATTCTTGCTATTAATTGACTTTCGTGCGTTTAAAATTTATATAATTATGAGTTAATTATATGAGATAATATACCTTTTTTCCCCAATTTGACTTTGTAAAATTAATTTTAGTTTTAAAATATAATTTACACAAAAAATACTCAATTTTTGCTTTGGAGGACAAAAATAGCCTTCCCTCTCCCCTATGGTTGGTAAAGTAGCAGCCCAACCCAGTCCAGCCCGGCCCGGCCCGCTCTGCCCCGGCCCATCGGCCCGACCTGCTGGTAAACAATACTAAAAGAACATAAACGTACTGTGTAATCAGTTACGATTTGATATTATCTATTTACCACTTACCACTTACCGGTAAACAATACTAAAAGAACATAAACATACTGCGTAATGCAGTTACAAATAGATATTATTTGTTTACCACTTACCGGGTAAACAATACTAAATGATTATAAATGTATTGTGTAATTGCACATTTCGAAAAAAAAATTCAATTAAATTTTTCAGGCCTGGCCGGGTCGGTCGGGTCGGGCTGAACTGAACTGGGCTGGGTTGGACTGGGAGAGAGGGAAGGGGAGAGAGTGGCAATGTGCTCAAAAGTAAGAGTATTATTGTCCACCCATACCAAAATATAAGTAAAATTTGTGTTTTTTATATTTCAAAATAAAATTTAATATTATAATGTGTTTTGGGTATTTTATTTTTTCCCTCTAATTATATATTATGACCATTTTAACTATTCATGTATGCCATGTATATTATTTTTCAATGGCATTTATTTTAAGCTAAAGCATTAATTTCATGGAACTCTATCACTCTCAATCACAGTGACTCAATGCGACCATTGACTCGTTTGCTGAAGCAGTCCATGGATGAAAAGAGAAAATATTTTTACGTACTAATCTTCACTTTGATTTCGTTAGAAATTTTATTTTATGTCATTTTATATAGTTTCTAATTCATGTTTTTTGAATGACTAAATGGTCAACTTTAAAAAATTCGTATTACTCCATATTTCAGTTTAATATGGTTAGACTTGAGCATAAAAAATTATACGAATCGATCATGCATTATGTATAAAAATATAGGCACTATGTATAATTTAGTTAGATAAACAAACTTCTACTACCATTTAGAATATAGGGAATCTTTGATTGATTATGTCACAAGAGCTGGACAACATATGCATGATTGATTATCTATCTGTATATATTAATTAATAGTAATGTTTAATTTCTTCTTCAAAATATAAATTTTAATTTCAAGTCCGTATACAGGGTACGTACAGAGTACGGCCACAAAAATAAATAAATAAATAAATAAAAAATACATACATACTTACATACATATATACATAAATAAATGAATAGATCATGGTGTCAAGAAATATTTAAAACAAAAAAAACAATTTGGGGCTCCACAATCCACTATATTCCAATTAATTTAACTATTTTATGCCGCTCATAGTACACGTCACGTGCACAATTTAATTCGTAAGATATAAAAAGTTATGAAATAAATAATAAGTAATGAAATAAATTAGGATGCAAAAACAGTAGTTCCCGCGTCAAGTAAAAAGACAAGAGAGATTAATAATTTGAAGGTGGAGGTGGAGCTTCAAATCTATAAAGAGCAGTGAGCCCACACTCACATGCACTTCTTAACAACTCCTATAAACTCTATTCAATTCTATTGTTCAATCATTCATTACCTATTTCTAAGCCCCTTCATCTCACAATACCATATACATATAGTCACAAATAAATATATATATATATAAAGCCATTTTATTCCAGCAAAAATAATTAGTAGGAAAAAAAATAATAATAAAAAGCAATGGGGAATTGCATGGAAGCTTTCAGAAACAGCCCAGAAACAGAGAAGAATGTGAGCAACGAAGAAGAAGTGGTGAAATCGGAAGTCGAAAAGGGGAATAACAAGGTGAGAATAAAGATTGTGTTGACAAAGGAAGAATTGGAATGGCTAATGATAGAGCTGCAAAAAACACAAGGTAAGAAATTTGAGGAACTTATGGAAGAGATACAGAGAAGTAGAGAGAGAAATGTGGGTTGGAAACCATCTTTGGATAGCATTGTTGAGATCCCTGAAGTTCCTGAGGGCATGGATAGATGAATTTGTTTCTCTCTCTAGATCTCTCTCTTTCTCTCTCTAGATCTCTCTTTTAGTTACCTTCTTGATTTTCTGACCTGTGTTAGAATTTTTGATATGGCATTAATATGTTTTGGAGAGTGCCATATTTGTAAGTAATAATAGATGTGTAATATTTACTTTTATTATTATGGTGTGGATGAACATATTACCGTTGGATGTTTCGATCTAGTGCTGTTTTTTTGTATTGTTTTGTTCAAATCTTGAAATGTTTTTATTATTAATTTTTTTTAATTTTTTTTTTTATGAGGGTTTTGTTTGTTTTCATTTGCACCACAAATTTCTAGAAAATGTGTGCCTGAGTTGGCCTAATAGCAATCGAGTTAGTGCCTGAGGCCTGTCACAAAATGTCTCAAGTTCGAATCTTGACGTTGCCTTTAAATATCAATTAAATTGTTTCAAAACAAATCCTTAAACATTTGTAAAAAGTACAAAATTATGAAAGATTTCGATCCATTTTAAAGTTGTTTCATATCATTAGAAATCATGCACCGGAGCGTAGAGTTAGCTAGATCAACTATGTGCAAATAAGTAAACAGTAAATGTGTTGTTACTTCAAACCCTCTATTTTGTGTATTTTACTTTCATATTTGTATTTAATTATATATAGAATAATAAGTAAGTTGCTTTTAGAGAATTCGTAGTTTGCATAGTATAATGACTTGATAATCCGTTTAGTTTAGTTTAGTTGCCCTTTTCCGAACTATGACCAAATAATTATGTTTTTAGCAAAGATTTACATACAAACATGCCTTTTAATTTCAGTTACCACCTAAATTTCAACCTTTTAGATACTGAAATCATGGTAATTTCACGTGGCACATGCCCATTTTATCACAAAAGTCCAAACTTTATTTGTCCTATTTGACGGTTTGAGTAAACAAATATAGAAATCTACCGAACATTGGCAAATAGGAAATTAAATTAACAGCATTTTCTAGACTTTTCCACTTTGTTATCACAAAATTTATTTATTTATAAATGTATATATGTTGGCTCTTTAACTACATTTTCTATTTTATTATTTGCACATATTCTCCATTTTAAAAGTTTGAATTATACCCAGTGTTTTAAAAATCAGACCGAACTGGACAATTGAACCGGATGTGATTTCGGGTTACGATTTTATCTGATTTTGGCCGGTTCGATCAGGGTTAAACCAAAAAAATTGGGAACCGAAAGTCTAGCCGGTTCGACCCCAGTTCGGTTTATAAAACATTGATTATACACCCTTATATTGCAAAAATCTGAAGAACAATTCAAAGTCCAAAGAAGTAAATATAACATTTTACTGAAAAAGTAATATTCTCATGAATATTCATCTTAAAAAAAAATTCTCATGAATATATATATACCACTAATCACTTAAAAAGCCCTTACTCTTGGATGTTTTTAATCATCGAGCTTTAAAGTTTGATCCATGTTCAATTAAAATTTCGGAAATTATTTTTTAGCTTTTAATTTAAACTCGAACTAAAAACTTAGGATTGAGAGAACGAGAAATACAAATTTATGTATGTCGGGGAACACAGAAAAAAGAAGTGGCTTAATAATATAAAATTGAAAAGGTTTTACAGTTTAGATTGCACTATCGAGGGTAAATCAGTAATTTTTGTATTGGACTAGGTCAAAATTTGGACACAAGACTGGGCCACCGAGTTCCATAAATTTCCACATGCAATCTAGTACTAATAAATACTAGAATATTCTAACGTAGACTAATTTACGCACAAATCAATTCGACACTTACTATTAAAATATTTTCCTAGTTTGTGCTTTATTTGACGTTCCAAAATTCAGTTGAACCTTTAATCAAGTACACTTTCATAAGTTTGATGGACAACTTAAAATGGAAAAAGTAATATGATATGCATTAAAAAATTTCCCTTCATTTCATCCATGATGATCCTTTTCAATTTTACACACTATTTTAAAAAGTTCAATTACACAGCTTCGCCTCTTAATCCTCCCTCCCCTCTTTCTCTTTCTCTTTCTCTTTCTCTTTCTCACTAATAACACATCATACTCTTCTCTCCTCTCTTCCGCCGCCGCCGGCGATTGGAAGCGGTGAGGCGACCGACACCACCATCTCAACGCTGCCATAAAATTGTTAAATGGGCCATTATGGATGAAAATGAGGTAGTAGAAAACTCGTGCGCGCATGTTTTACTTCTCCGAAAATATTAATTATTTATATGGAAATTGACATTAAATTGATTTCTAAACAATATTTTATTAGTAGTTATTAAATTAAATACTTTAAAGGGGCAAACAATTTTATGTCCATAGAAACATAAGAAAAACAAAATATATCCAAGATATAACAAAACACAAATTTTGTCCATATTTTCAAAAACCTTCCAAAATTATCCCCACTTTTACTTTTTCAAACATTTTTCCTTCTATCCTCTCTCCTCTCTTTTTTTGATATACACGTTTCTCCACCCCTCTTCTCTCTCTTCTCTTTTCTATGACATACATTATCTTTCTTTTTCTTTTTTCTTTTTTTTTAATTTTCGTTTTTTTGCTTTTTCTCTTCTTCCTTTTTATGTTTTTTTTTTCTTTTTTCTGCTTTTTCTGTTCTTTTGTTTTTTACATTTTTTTTCATTTTTATTTTTGTTTTTTCTCAAAAATTTTGGCAAGAATTTGGAAACATAGTAAAAATTTGGCAAGAATTTGGAAACTTGGCAAGAATGTGACAATGTGATAAAAACTTGACAAGAATTTGGAAACGTGATAAGAATTTGAAAACTTGTGTGCAAGTAGTAAGAAAAAATGTAGTTCTATTTCTTACCATAGTCAACAGAAAAATATTATTTCCTACCATATTCACAAATTCTAGCCAAGTATAACACTAGAAAATATAATTCCTACCAATTCAACTAAGGAAGATAAGAAAATTTCTAATTCTTACCATCATTAAACAAATTTCCTACAATTTTTAAAAATCTTACCAACGAATCATGCATAAATTTCTAATATGCAGAAGGAAAGAAATGTTCAAATTCTAGCCAAGTACAATACCAGAAATTATAATTCCTACCAATAACTAATGAACATAAAAAAAAAACTTTCTAATTCTTATCATAATTAAAATTTCTTGCCAATCAGAATAAAAAAATTTTCTACCATATTCACAAATTCTAGTCAGTGAATGGTAAGAAAAAATAATTTCCTACGACACATGGTAGGAAATAATATATTTTATCACAATCCAAAAAAAAGGTAAGAAATAAAATTATTAGACTAAGAAATGCGTATTACAGTAAGAATTAAAAAATAATGTCACATACACACGAGTTGGTTAGAATTACAAAAATCTCACGATGAATGGTAAGAACAAATATTTTTCTAACCGAACTTTTCGCAGATAGTAAGAATTTGATAAATTCTAACCAAGAATTTGATAAATTCTTACAACCACGACTCGTTCATCTTCTCCGGCGTGTCATTCTTGCCAGCGCGATTCAGTCATCTTCTCCGGCGTGTCTCTCCCTCGTTTCTCCACCAAAATGAGCAAGACACCCCTTAATCTCTTCGTCTTTTCGAGGGAAATAAAGCCCAATGGTCAATTGCACCATAAATACTCGAATTTGGCCAAGATCTGAAAAAATAATCCTAGATCTAAAAATAAATACAGATTTGAAAAAAAAAAATCAAATCTAAAATCCGTTGTCTGTCAACGGCAGCCGGCTTCTTGCTGGTGGTCGTCTGAAAATGAGAGAGAGAGAGAGAGAGAGAGAGAGAGAGAGGGAGGGAAAGAGAGAAAGAGAGAGAACCAGATCTAAAAAACCCTAGCCCGTTGCCGGCGGCCGACTTCTTCCTGGTAGTCGTCTTCTTGCTGGTTGTCGTGGCTTCTTGCTAGTGGTCGCCAGTGACTAGGAGCTTGAGAATGACATAGAAGAGAATTTGGAGTAGGGGTAGAGAGAGAAAGATAGATGCTGAGAGAGGAGTGGATTTGAATTATGAGAGAGAGATAGAAACGTGAGTAATGTAAAAATGAGAGAATATGTGAGAGAAAGGGTATTTCAGTCTCATTATATAAAAAATGGATAAAATGTATATTTTGTTAAACTGTGCATAATATTTGTGTTGGGCATGTGAATTCAATCTAAATATGAAACTGGTCCAATCTAAGGCCCAAAATCATTATTGTTTGTACGTGTGTGCAAAACGAAGGCCCAAAGATTTCAAAAAAAAAAGAAAAAAAAAAGGAAAAATGAGATGGTTGCGGTGGATTTACACCCACGGTTAATTACATGGTTAACCGTGTACTAGCACGGTTAATTACACCCTTAATTTCAAACGCAAATTAACTTACTTCACATAGTTTATAGGGCCTCTAAAATCTTATTTATGTTATAAAGTAAATATTGTAGAGCAGAATAAAGAAGAAGAGAGGGACGCAAGAAGAGAAGAGAGAAGGAGACGGCGTTTTTTCATTAATCCCAGAATGTGTGTATCACCCAATAGGGTTTACAAGAGATATATATATATATAATAGAGAAAACCCTACTAATAAGTAATGTCCATAAATAAATATATTTACAACTCTCCCCCTTGGACATTACGACGTGATGTTCAGGCCTCGTTAAAAATCTCTCTGCAAAAACCCTGTGGGAAAAATTCGGCAGAGGAAAAGAGTGCAAAACATACAATACTTGTGTGTTGCATTAGTTGCCTCATTAAAAACCTTAACTAAGAAAACCCAATGGGAAAAACTCAGTAAGGGAAAAAGAGTACAACCATTTCGCCTTCAGGGCATAATCTTCAGGATTATCTTATTTCGATCTTCAAGACCTAATCTTTAAAATAATTTAAATGTATCGCTCCCCCTCAAAGAAACAATCTTTCAATTCAAGACATTCCAATACTCATGCATATATTTCTCATACATAGACATGGGGAGGTTTAGTGAATAAATTTGCAGGATTATCACTAAATATATACTAGTTCTTTTAGAACTCATATATGCAACACAAGATAATAATTATACATCCTCACATAGGATATTGGGGGTTTTGTCAATCTATCTGTCCGAAATTAAGCATTTTGGGGATCCAAATAAGTAAGCATCCGAATAATACACCAATATCAATGTCAATATCTTTCATAAAATTGATCAAGTTCTTTAGACAAAGGTTTCTTATACCTTGAAGATAACAAAGAATATGATTACCATCATATATCTCCTTTTAGGAGAAATTTTTCATTTTGCTAGCAATTCAAAATTAATGGTATCAGGCTTGATAGAGTAGTACTTCGGGTACTCAAAATAATGAACTTCTGGTTCACAATTTCTTTATTATCTTATTCACTTCGAGTGATAGAATGATCACTGAGACACTAAATGGATGCAATTTATCAAATAAAATAATTTGAAATTCTGATCAATCAGATCAACCGATATATACTCATTCGGGGAGATACTCGGACTATTATAATCTCCTTCAAGGAGATACTCGGATAGTTATAATCTCCTTCAGGGAGATACTCGGACTGCAGGCCGAGATAATATTTAGACTTACCCAAAAGTCTTTTATTTCTAAAAATCTCCGGCATTCAGCATGAGTTAACTTTTCTCAAATTATTTGCGTGTAACAATTTATATAACATCAATGATAAGAATAAGATGTAACCCAAATCTATCAATCAATATAATCAGAAATATTCCCTAAATCATTCGAATAACTTTTGTTAAACACGCATAACATATCTTATTATTAACATATCCTTACTTCAGGAGGACAAACTTATTATAGCACACATGTTGCGATTTCACTTTCCTTCATATAAGGAATTTCAAGTCTAACAAGGACATACATAGATATCGGCGCCCAATGACTTATATAAATGAGATCATTATGATCAATCATAAGATATCTATATTTATCAATTACTGCCATAAGTTACATATGGAACATAATGCATAATAGGAGAATCAAATTCAATTGAGGGTCTCTCTGCTCCTCGAGCTACTCGCTTTATTTTCAACCACCTCATTAAACTTGATTCCTCTTTAGGAACATTTATTTGTGTCCTACTGGGACAACTTTCTTTAAAGAATAAAATATAGAGGAATAATAGACTTTTCGTCTATTTAGCAAGTGAAGCTCAACCTCAACTTCTTCTCTTTATTTTACCATGTTCTTCCGGCACAATAACACCATATTCATTCTGGATCCAGATTATCATTTTAAACTTATACCGGTAATGGTTGAGGTAAAGAGTGTCGACAATTATAACATTTCTATTAACGTTTCTCCTGAATTGTCTTCATGACAATATATATAATCAATATTAACTAGATTTATCCATCATTTCCCAATAATATATTTAATCTAGTCGTTCCGTAATCCCAGTGTTCCAATGTTATGATTAATTAGTGCACTTATAAATAAACTGGGATTCTCGTCTGCAGGACGATCCTCTTCAGGAGGTTCTATACATGGAGTGATATTATTTGGGATTCTTGTCTGCGGGACGATCCTCTTCAAGAGGTTTGCTAGAGTAATATCAATTAATGATTTGATATTACTACCACGGATTTTATCTTTAGTACCAAAATAGTTTTCACGCTTCAGGCGTTGAGAGCATCAATCAATTTATTTAGTTCATGAAGAACTTCAGTTCAATATGGTGCATATAAATAAGTACTCCCTCCGTCCTGTCGAAATGGCCATGTTTCTTGAATATATGTGAGGTATAAAATATAGAAACAGGGCCATTTCGACGGGACGGAGGTAGTATATAAAATCACTCCATTGGCAGTCAATAACTATTTGAACTTTTATGTTCATTTAGTGTAGTGCGTGAATTAATATTTTAATCCAACAAGAATTTTGCAGTATTCTTTCATTCATATCTCCCCCTAATGCCGTTAAATGATTTAGTTGGATTATTATAAGAATAAGGTACCAATTAATCAAACGATCCCCATTAATCGGCTCTATCAAGCATTCATTTCTTGACGGAGGATAAACATATTTTTCCTTAGAGCCATATAGGTACGTTGTGGTGGTGATAATTAAAATAGATTAGCAGATGGGGAAATGATGATTTGTATTATCACGCACTAATTATAAGGGGAATGACCTAAACACTCATGCTTTAATAAATTTGAGAATAGTTTGGGTATTTAAAATCATAGCAACATAATTTTTAGTTATACTGTTGTTCCAAAATGGAAGACAATCATATGGAATTGAAGAAGCTCTTATAGAGCTGACAATAAAGATATTGTCAGTTGAATTATGAAAATTCTTCCCCTCTTTTTAGTGAGAGTAAGGCATAAAATTCTATATAATATTCTCCAAAATTTTATTTTGATGCTCTAATTATTAGGGTGAACTTTAGATATACCCTAAAATTATAAGACTATAACTTTTATACCCTACATTATAAAACTATAAGTTTTATACCCTATTTCTAAGGAAAAGTCCAAAAAATCCTTACTATTGGGCCCACTTTATCTTTAAGATTAATAATAAAACAAAAAAAATAAAAATGGGGCCCACTAAAACCTAAAGAAACAAACAAAATCATTCTCTCTCTCACGTCTCTCTCTACACGCCCAGTTCATTCCCCCAAACCGTGTAAACCCAAACCCCCCCCAAAAAAAAAAAAACCGTTGAAGGTAATTCCTCCCAAAAAAAAAATTGTAAATGTCGCATAGTGATAATGATTCCGGCAATGAAGGAACTTCCAACCGGCATCGAGTGCCGACACGAGAAGAAAGGGAGAATCTTCCTTACCCGCCGGATCCGGTAAGCACGTACAATAGTTTTTTAGATTTGAAGCATGTTATTCGTTTTGTACTTGTTAGGATATATAATAATGTGTTTACATGCCTTAAATGTTGATTTAATTCGTATTGGTGATGATTTACCCTTCAATAGCATGAATTTAAATTTCTGAATTTCAGTTGTTTATAATTACACGGTTGAGTTCTAATTTTAACCGTGTACACGGTTAAAATTAGAACTCAACCGTGTAACTGCTGACTTTTTGGTGTTGACCACTTACACGGTTGAGTTCGAATTTTAACCGTGTACACGGTTAAAATTCAAACTCAACCGTGTAGTGACAGAATTATGTGTAATTTTCTGTTTTTTTAGGTTTTTCGTCTGAAACTAATGAATCATTTGACGTATCTTTTGCAGCCGAGATACGCTTGGTACAGGCCTCGTATGCAAGGGTTTCCGGCATGATTAAATTTATACGTTCGAGATATTGTAGTCAAACAAATACTGATAGTTTTGAAGCATGTCGGCGGGGAAGAGCTTCTACAAAGATTCAAGGACGGCCCCTTCTTGTACTTGTTAGATATTAAGAGGAACGGGACCGCAAACGTTATATTGCACAAGTTATTAGCCCGGGAGCTCACCGATCCGTCATTCTCCGAGTTTGAGAGGTGGTTTCACGTAGGCGGCCGAGATATTCATTTTGGTGCACATGAGTTTTGTCTCGTGACAGGCTTATTTTTCGGCCCTTCCGAGTTTGATCCCAACAGAAGTGCTCACATCATTCCCCCGACTAGCCTCTTCTATACTAGGTATTATGGTCAAAAGACGAAGGATAAGACGCTTTTGAAGGATTTTATCAATCCTCAAATCATTATGGGGACTCCAGATCAGTATTTGAGCGCGGCGAATTTGCTCATGTACTACTACATGCTTCTATGCCGTGATGACCAAACGATCGAACCTTGGGCATGGGCATTAGTAGAGGATCAAGATGAGTGGGCGAGATTTCATTGGGGATCATGGTCATTCCAAGTGATGTGTCATCAGCTAGGAGTGATGAAGAAAGACCCAACGGAGATTGGGGGACCGACAGGGGCCTACCATTTATATGGGCCGGTGTGGGCATTGAATTTGTGGTCGTATGAGGCAATCCCATTATTAGGACGAGCATGCGGCTATCGATTGAATGAGATCTCTACGCCTCATCTCTTAAGATGGCACACTCGGCAGTCCCATTTGGATTTTACTAGATTTTTCGACGACGATGAGGTATATTCATTTTTTAGTTCATTATTAATTTTTTTAAATCAATTTTGCATGCTATTCTCACTATTTATTTCATTATTTATTTATAATGAGTTTTAATTTAATTCTTTTGTAGCTCGAGGCCCTTCCCACGCTTGAACCGGAGCCCCAAATAGAGATTGTTGAGCCCTATATGCTTACGCTAGGACAAGGGGACCCATTGTCCTTGAAGTTCAACCCCAATCAATGTCATGCACATAAGAAGCTACCGCCATAGCAGAGACAGTCGAGGGCGCAAGGGAGATGCCGAAAGTTGTGCAAAAATTAAAATGTCGTGATGCCAAGGACGTGGTGCAGCCGGGTCGTCGCAAACAGCCTCGAGCAGCCCGAGCTTCTTCAGAGACTAGAGGCCACTTCCCGGAGAGACCACATGTTGATATTCCGGAATCCTCTCGGGCGAAGCATCCTAGGGAAGAGCCGTCCCATGCTGAGCAGTCTGAGCAGCTTGTCTATTATGTGCACGGAGATCCGTGCCGTCAGGGATGCGGGAATGATGATTGGATCGACAAGGTCCTTGAGAGAGCCGTGCACCGCCTAGCAGAAGATACATCTGAGAAGGGAGTACTTGCCCGGATGGCTAAGTCTCTCTTCGGGCACCTCAAGGGCATGGTAGCATCGAAGAGATCTTCGAGCGGCAGCAGACGATCTAGGCATCGATCACCTACTCCTGTGAGCCAGTGACGCTCACAGGCTCCTTTGGTTGATGATTGGCATCGATCACCTACTCCTCAGCATGCGCCTAGATTTGAGCATTGTGCAGCGAGATCGAGGACGCCCCCACATGCAGTCCTCGTCTCACAGTTCGTATGCTAGGGATCTAGATGCGATCCCTCATGTCCCTCAGCCTGATTTGGGCGGCGATGAGGACGATAGTATGGACTCAGATGTCCCTGAGCAGAGAGTGGACACTGATAGGGCTAGGGGACGGGTTCCGAAGCCGTCTCTCGCATTGCAGAGCCCTTACACGAGCCATGAGACCCCGCATTCAACCCGGGCTGCTAGGGTTGCATATCAGCAGTTTAGGAATTCGGGCCCGGATGCTGTGGTTCTCACTAGGCAGACTCCTCCGTACTACATGCCTCAGTCCCTATTTGACTCCATTGAGGATCCAAACGTCGGATTCACTACTGAGGTAGCTTATTATTATTATTATTATTATTATTATTATTATTATTATTATTATTATTATTATTATTATTATTATTATTATTATTATTATTATTCATGTGATGTGACACTTATTTTATATTAGGTGCTGGAGTTGTACGTGCTATATTGGAGGGCTCGACTTCGATTGAGGTTGTCGTACGATTCTAACGTCAGGTTCGCCGGAACTATAATTGCTGGCATAGACTTTTATGTGAGTATTTTGTCGTCGGGTTCTTAGATATTTTTATTTATTTTATTTTTTCATTATTTATATTTTTTTAAATTATTTTGTTTATAAGCCGGAGATGCTGAGGGTACTTAAAGGATTTCACCCTGATGAGGAGACTTTGGGGTTGAATAAAAACTCTATCTATCAGAAGTGGAATCCCGAGAAGAAGTTGATCGACCTCTTCGGAGGGACAAACACTTACACGCCATGGTCTTGTGGAGACGATGTAAGTTATTCAATATCCACTTAAATTTATTCTTACAGTATTTTTAGATTGGTACATAAGATTTATAAAAAAATATTTTCTTTTAGTTTATCTTTGTATGCCACTTGACCACCGAGCACTGGATCGTGTGCCGTGCACGCATTCAAGAGTGGCGTTTAGAAGTGTTAGATTCCCTCTTGCACGAGTTGAACACCTTGCAAGAGCACAACCATCGTATCGCTCAGATTCTCCCCCTCTCCTGTCTGTTTCCGAGGCTTCTGCACGTGGCCAACTACTGGGGGCAACATCCTTCGTACACAAAGCGCAAGGATGAGTTGCAGATTGTATTCCTGTCAAGATCTACGCAATTTCGTCAAGACGACGAACAGTCATGTGGTCCACTTGCATGTTTGGCTCTAGATAGGATACTTGCGCAGAACAAGCCTAAGACAATGAAACCCTCTCCAAAATACATTGCTCATCTTAGGAAATCCATTGGTAGGAGGATTTTTTTATTATCTCGACGAGATGTCGATTGATGGATTGGATGTTGGATTGTTTATTAATTAATTATTTATGCTATGAATTTTAGCGTTTATGAATTTTTTTGGTGATTTATTATGAATTACTTGGGGATATTCGATTGAAAGTATCATTTTTCGGGAAAATAAGGTACTCTGTCATTACACGGTTATAAAAAGATCTAACCGTGTAATTTAGAGCCCTAAACCGTGTAATTGTGAGCCCTAAACCGTGTAATTATGAAGTTTCACAATAATTCATATTTTAACCCGAAAAAAATGCGAATTTCATAAAACTTAACATCGTACATGGTATCTTAACATCATATGAAGTGATAAACATGATGCTAGGCCGTAATAAACTATAATGACTACATTTCTAGAGTTTCTGAGTTCGATACATATACCACTATGGACCATCATATGTTACAAATAGGTCACTTCTATAAATTCTACAAATAAGAACAATTTATGTGAATCAATCTGTTTTGTAGCACTTATTCAATGTTCGTCAAGTTTAAATTAAACCCCAATGACCAACAATCGGAACCATAATATTGTATAAATCGACAATTTGACTTTCTTTTTTAGTTAGTTGGAAAAATCTTTGACTTTTTTTAATTTTGACCACTTACACGGTTTGTTTTATTAGAAAAACCGTGTAAACGGTGTATGAAACAATGGTACCGTGTAATTGGAGAAATCTTTGACTTTTTTAATTTTGACCACTTACACGGTTTTTTTTATTAGAAAAACCGTATAAACGGTGTATGAAACAATGGTACCTTGTAATTGGAGAAATCTTTGACTTTTTTAATTTTGACCACTTACACGGTTTTTTTTTATTAGAAAAACCGTGTAAACGGTGTATGAAACAATGGTACCGTGTAATTGGAGAAATCGTTGACTTTTTTAATTTTGACCACTTACACGGTTTGTTTTATTAGAAAAACCGTGTAAAAAGTGTATGAAACAATGGTACCGTGTAATTGGAGAAATCGTTGACTTTTTAATTTTGACCAGTTACACGGTTTTTTTTTATTAGAAAAACCGTGTAAACGGTGTATGAAACAATGGTACCGTGTAATTAGAGAAATCTTTGACTTTTTTAATTTTGACCAGTTACACGGTTTTTTTTATTAGAAAAACTGTGTAAACGGTGTATGAAACAATGGTACCGTGTAATTAGAGAAATCTTTGACTTTTTTAATTTTGACCACTTACACGGTTTTTTTATTAGGAAAACCGTGTACACGGTATATAAAACATATATACCTTGTAGTTGCAGAGATTTTCAAAAATAACATCTAATGTCAAGATTTACACCCTAACAAAGCTCATCATCAAAACCATCAAATATTATACAATGCTTAAAAGAAAAATATGATAAATCCTACTCCAAGGGTCGCATTGGGCATCTAGGCTTAGTATGTTGATCACTCTTGCAAATAGAACACGTTTTTTTGGCACAACGTGGACGATCTTCGTTACGGAGATTCAGGTCAATACTTGCTATGGGGATTGGAGCCGTGCAAGATCGTCTTTTGTGTCCCATGCTATGGCATCGAGAGCATTTTTGATGATTTGTGTTCCCTTCGACTGTTGATCTTGCACGACTCATACGTGGCCGACCGGCCTGCTTATCGACAAGGGAGGGTCGAACAATGATTGTCGTAACCTCTTGGGGCACATGCCAGGAATCCGGATGGGGCACCGCCTCAATATTTGGCGAATAAGTTGCCACCAAGGTCGCTTGCTTGAAATAATGGCTCACGTAGTCGGTGGCACGACCTCCGGAATACCTATACCAAATACACGCAATACAAATGAAATGTTGATAGAACACATATTCACATTAAATTAAACATTGCATGTTTTATTAATTAGCACACCTCAAAGCAGCACATGCGTGCCGACATGGCATCGCGTCCAATTCAAACTCACGGCAGTCGCACGTTGAGTTTTGGAGATCCACGAGGTAGCTTCCCTTCTCACCCTCAACCCTGAACATGTTGGGCACAGTAGTTCCCCTAGTCGTGTAGCGACGGGCCCATTCTGCAGAAGCCGACATCTTCGAATAACATGTCTCCGTGAGCTCGTGATCTCTTCGAACCACTTTTCCACAATGATTCGATACACCTCCAACATGGCGCAAATTAGCAAACGCCTAGCCCACAACAACCGGATTAGAAGTCATGAAACTGGTACGCAGGACGGGACACTTCGAACGCGCCCATCTGGGCATCCTAATCTCCAGTAGCCTCTAGTATATTCCACCTCCTTCTGTGCTCATGTCTATCAAAGCTGTGATATATTCATTGAAGTCGAACTCACGGTATGCTTAGGTCGCTGCTTCAAAGACTCCAATTGCGCGCCTGCCAAAGGGGACCATATTCTTCATCAAGTGGTAGAAACACAGACTGTGTGAAGCATCTGGGTACACAATCTTGATGGCATTTTCAATGCTGATGTGGCCATCAGACACTATCAACAACTTATCTGGCGTTCCAAAACTGCATCGAATCCTTCTAAGAAACCATACCCATGAGTCATCATCCTCTATTAGGCCGAATCCAATGGCAAGTGGAAACACTTGCTCATTTCCATCCTTCATAACAGCTACGAATAGGGTCCCCTTGTTCTTACCCTTCAAGTGTGTTCCGTCCACAACAATAACCGGACGAAACAAATTATTCCTAAATGCTTCAATGGACTGACCTAGAGCGAGAAACATATAGCATAATCGATGATCCGTGAACGAAGTTAAGAAATCATACATCGTCCCCGGATTCTTCTCCCTCAATACGTATAGATAAGACGGTAGCCTCTGATAAGACTCTTCGAAACCTCCATACGTCATCTCTATAGCGATGTTCCTCTCTCGCAGTGCAAAACCGTAATCAATTTCTATACCGTATTCAGCTTGAATCTCATTTTTTATCTCATTCGGCTTCAAGACGACACCCTCAGTTATTAATCTTCTTGCAAAGTAAGCTCCTAATACCCTAGCAGGCACTTGGCGTCGAGTATTCCCGTCTATATCTACAAAACACGTATGGTCTGGGATGTGTTTTTTGATGATCCAAATACCGCCTTTTTGCTTGGTCCGCAACAAGAAATTACACCCCTCATTCTTACACATGAACCCCACTCGTATACTATCCGAATTTTCAACATGATATTCCAATCGCTTCTCCAAGTGATGCAATCCAACAGCTATTGACAAGTCATCCTTTTTCTTGAACACACCACCCACACGCAATTGTCCGAGTAAGGGATCCATATCGATCATCCCTAACGGCAACGCAGTGTCTAAATCCACATGTGGAATCAACCAAGCTCGAATATCGTCGGGATCAGCCGTATCATTACCATCGCGTGGAGGTTGATGCTCTGAATTTATGCTATGATGACTAATGATCCTATTAATGTGTCCGGGCTCTCTAATCCATGCACTGAACTTAGTGAAGCAAATAAATCCAACCGATCTTGTGCGTCCCTTTCTTCCCTAGCCATTTCTTCATCAACCTCCGGATCTACCCTCACTTCTTTTGAATCTGATGCTTCCGAGGTCGGCTCTTCAATATTCAAGTCATCAAAAACTGAAGATCGCTGAGTCGTAGGAGTGGCGCGTACGATATTCTTATCCTTGCTAATGGCATAAACCGTTGGTTTTTCTTTTTGCTCAACAATCAACCGCAATAGATCGGTATCAGTACTTAAAATGACTTTCATCCTTTCATTGTCGATTAAAGTCAAATAGTACAGCAAAAATTCAGTTTCGTCGTCCAATTGTTCACGGAGCTCTCGTACTACATTATCACGTGTAATGTTCAAAATGGGAAAATGCACGATAAAATAATCGCCTCCAACGTATTTGCTTCTCTCCCAATACCCACTGTAACGGATATATATTCGCTGAAAAGACATAGCTGAAAAGAAGCAAGCAACAATAGGTCAAATGGATGAAGTTACACCAAGTAAAAATTTCTCTGTCATTACACGGTTTTGTATGGGTTACACGGTATAAAATAACTTACACGGTTAAATATATGTAACTACCGTGTAATTGGTCAACATTCAGAAAAGTCAAACTTTAACTTATTCTACACGGTTAATGTACATTAAAACTGTGTACATTCTAATTTTTACCGTGTAAATATGAAATTTTATCGTATAATTTATAACAACAACAAAAAACGCCAAAATAAAACAAAAAAACAAAATGTAAATGTAATTACCTTTTTTCTTAGCACCTCAGCAAAGAGATATCCTTCCAAATAACCCAGAAATCCTCCCAAAAAACTCGAATTCTATTACTTTCTCTCTCTACAATTTCAATTTTAAGGTTTCTTTAGTTTAAAGTTTGTGCGCTACATTTTTCTAATTGTTGTTGTATTTTGTTCAATTTCTGATTCAACCATTAATGCATCAATACTTTAATTGAATGAAGTGAAGAATAATTCAGATTTGGTTGTTGCTTGAAATAAATGAATTTATTTTTGATTTCTTATTTATTAATATTCTTACAAAAATGAGGAAAACAGTGTTTATGCACAAATAGATTGCAAACCGTGTTTGCAATCTTTGAAAAACAACCGTGTGAGGTTTGTTTTGTTCACAAAATTAAAAAAAAAACATAAAGTAGGAGAGAGAAAATGGGACCACCACTTTTTAAGGGCAAGTTTGTCATTTTACTCAAAATAGGGTATAAAAGTTATAGTTTTATAGTGTAGGGTATAAAACTTATATTCTTATATTTTTAGGGTATATCTAACTATTAAGACTATTTTAGTGGGTGCATGTTTCTTCCACTTATACATTTTATCTCGAACACTTAAATTAAAATCCTGACGAGGAAAACAAAAACGCAAACCAAACTCCAATTTCGGAGTAGCATCTAAACGTGCGTAAGGGGACCACCCCTATCGATAAATCGACAAATAAGGAACCCATATAACCTTAACCTCATTTTATGATGAGGATGGGTTGTATAAAGCCAAACTTTGTCTTTCTGATGAAGTAAGCTGCCTAAGGCCACACTTCGTCTTATGATGAAGTGAGCCACTTAAGGCCAAACTTCGTCTTATGACGAAGTGAGCCACTTAAGGCCAAATTTCATCTTATGACGAAGTGAGCCGCCTAAGGTCACACTTCGTCTTATGATGAAGTGAGCCACTTAAGGCCAAACTTCATCTTATGACGAAGTGAGCCACTTAAGGCCAAACTTCATCTCACGAAAAAAAAGAGCCACTTAAGGCCTTTGTCCTATTACGAAGTAAGCAAATTAAAACTTTGTATTGAGACGAAGAGAGTTATCTAAAAGCCGAACTTCATGGCGAAGTAAGCTGTCATCGTTTAAAACAAGGGAAGCTCCCTTAGTTAAAAACGAGGATAAAAAGCTTAAATAAAAAGTGAAAAATTTCCATTTTATTTCATGTAAATGGAAAATGTACACGTATTACATTATGAAGAGGAGGAGCCTGGAGGCCAACTAAAACTAAGCCAATCTCTGCAAAATCCCTACCAGAGTTAAAGTTTAAGATGTCATCAACACTAAGCCGGCCTGGACTTCGTCCTTGAGCTAAGCTCCGACTTCTACCTCGTCCACCCTGAGCTCCCCAACCTCGGGTACTCTGACTCACTCAACCTCGACCTCGTCCAGGCGCCAAACTTGAAGATTCACTTTCCAAGAATTCCCTAGAAGTGCGGTCAAGCAGCCTCAAGTTCAAACTAGGGGTAGCCGAAGTCGAAAGCTCAGCCTCTGACAAAATACGTCATTTCAACTTCGGGCAGCGATCCAGGACTGTCTCGTAGATGCTCGCTACTCGCACGAGTTCTTTAAATTCATCCTGAAGCTGCCAGGAGTTATCCCCGTGTTGCTCCCTATAGCTTCGGCACCGAGCCTTGAGGTCCTTGACCTTACTATAGGTCTCAGAAATTGTGGATCCCCCAGCTCGGCAAATTATGGCCTCATACTCCGCATGCTCCTCAGCAATCAGCTCGGATTTTCTAATCTCGTCCTTGACAATTTCAAGCTTATCTTCAAGCTCAAGAAGCCGAGCGTGTAGCTCGTCATGCCTCTCTTAAGCAGCGACACATCGTACTTCGGCTTCATTCTGTGCATGACCAAGGAGTCCCTTCAAGTGCACAATCTCCTTATCTTTTGCCTTGACGGTTCGAGATAAGTTATTGATTTGATCGACATATGAAGCATCAAAAAGTTGCGGAGAAGAAGACTACAAAGAAAGGCAAATGAAACAGATTTCAATTAAATTGAAATTTCATCAAGCCACTTCGGCAAGAAAAAGAGAAGGGCCGTCCTAATGACGACGTGATACAAAGCTAAAAAAAAAGGGAAAAAGGGGAGAAAGAACACACGGAAGGAGTCAGTTAGCCCCATCATGGTTTCCTTCATCCCTGCCGACCTCTGGTTCGGCGTCGGTTTCCCCCGATCTCCCTCCAGCGGCGTCGGTTACTGAGTTCTTCGGCAGCTCGGCGATAATAGCCTCTAGCTTGTCATCCTTATCAATGGGACAATTCCTAACCGCCGTCTCTGATAAAAGGGACTTGTCTGGGCCAGCCTTTCCACCACCGGTACCTTCGAAGTGCTCTCCACAAGCACCTCGGCATACTCCTGTAGCATCTCCTCTTCGGACCATGCCTCATACCCATATTTGACCTTGTCCAGGCTCGGGTAATCCTGGGCAATTAAATCAATGACTGCGGCAGAGACCGAGGTGCTCATAGCACCCACCAGTTGTGTAACGGCCCCACTAAAGTGGCGGGACCGGAATACCTGCTCGGCGAAAGCCCAGAGCATACTACCCTGGCCAGCAACCGCACGGGCCATCTTCTCCCGTTCCTCGGCGAGCTGGGTCGTCAACCCAACAACTTCGGCCTCCAAGTCGGCGGATTCTTCTTTGCCTCTTCGGTAGCGGCGAGGGCCTTAGCCTCCTGTTCCGCCGCTTTCTTGGCTTTTGCCTCGACTGTCGTCACCCTCACTGCCAGATCGGCCCTCGCTGCCTCGAGCTCGGCAGACAACTTCTAAAACTTGGCGACCCCGCCAGATACGAAGTTTGCCAAGCCCCTCAACCTGGCTAATGCCACCTCGGCCTCCTGCACAAAGATACATCAGAAACATGTCTGCCACCTATCTATTCAACCAACTAGTACTCACCTCAGGAAATGACATCTCCTGGAATACATCCTGGCCGGACAGCTGACCACCCCCATAAGCCCCCACCTCGTCGATCGAGGGGAGCTGAACTCCCCGAATTTGACGGTCCACAGTCTGAGGTGGTGGCAAACCGGCGCGAGGTGAACCTAGCTGTGAGCTCTCTGAAACCGACCTAGTCAGGTCGGTTGCTCTCTCAGACAACGTACCAGATGACGTCTTCTCTACAACAGTAGAGGGCCTCACCCTCTTCTTTTTCCTCTGAACAGCGACCTGGAGAGCTTGAGGATTCACTGCAAACATAAAAGCACATATTAAACCTCAGACAAATAATACATCAACAAGATATGAAGCAGGGTCTCACCCAAATCCGCGGTCAAGGTGCCATTATATGGGCTCAGCCCATACCTCGAAAGCTTGGACTCAGAGTAATTCCTCTCAATGAGGCCGAGGTTCATCAAGCTCGTCTCAAGTTCACTGATTGGTTTCTCAGTGACTTGAGGCGTAAACTTGCCCTTGGACCAAGGATACAGAGGCACCCCTTCAGCCCGGCAGAAGAAAAATTTCTTATGCCAGTTCGACACCTTGGAAGGCGTCCCCAACTTAAACTTATTAGTGGGGGAAAGGTAAACCCACCCTGTCGGACCCCGCTTAGGTCTAAAAAACTTAAGCAACAAATCTACAGAAGCCAAACCACCAAGGAGGCCGACCTCGACACAAAACCCAATGACCTGCTTGACGGAGGGCGGTGCCAACTGCTCTAACGACAGTTCGAGTTTCTCTAAGAGTTCGACGAAAATGTGATTTAAAGGAAAGCGAAAACCGAACTGAAGATAGTCTTCGTATACAGTAAAAAAAACCTACCGGAGGAGAACTACCCCTATCACCAATACGTGGTAGAGCCAGCTCCACTGACTTCAGAAACAAAAATTTCTGAGCCAAATTTTGCATATGCGACACACTAATCGTAGAGGCATATTCGAGGGCGACATCTGACCTAACTAAGGGTAGGAATTCGATTTCTCGAAGGCTAGGAGGGACAAACGAACGTATGTACACATTCAATGGAACCCTCGCCGGAAATACCCTAGACGGTGACGGCGAAACCCCTATGTTCACCCTATCCATATCCATCGGGAGAGAAGACGAAGAAGAAGACATTAATGAGGAAGAAACTTACTTGTTGCGGTTTTCCCAAAAATTTCACTGAAAAATGCAATGAATGCCGGCGGCAGTTGAAGAATTTTGACTTGGGGTTTTTTGTTTTCTCGCTCCAGTCAGGAAGATAGATGAGGGGGAAAATGTTTTCAGGCGTACAATGGAAGCTTTTATAAGCAAACTTTCCGCCTTTTCACATCCCGCCTCTTCACCTCCCCAATAAAGATGCGACGCGTGTCCCACTTACTCTGGGCTCCAACAGTCGCGCCTCTTCAATCCGGCCTGTTTGAGCTCGACCTCGTCTAAACAAGGCGATATGCATTATGACTTCGTCAAAATCCTAATTTCGACGGGGGCAATGCAGTTCAATCTCGACCTTGTCCAAACGAGGCGATATGTATTTTGACTTCGTCGAAATCCTAATTTCGACGGGGGCAATGCAGTTTGATCTCGACCTCATCTAAACGAGACGATATGCAATTCGACTTCGTCAAAATCCTAATTTTGATAGGGGCAATGCAGTTCGATCTCGACCTCGTCTAAACGAGTCACTATACATTTTGACTTCGTCAAAATCCTAATTTTGACGGGGGCAATGCAGTTCGATCTCTACCTCGTCTAAATGAGGCGATATGCATTTTGACTTCGTTAAAATCCTAATTTCGACGGGGGCAATGCAGTTCGATCTCTACCTCATCTAAATGAGGTGATACACATTTTGACTATGTAGAGATCTTACTCTCGACCGAGGCAATGCAGTTTGAGCTCGACCTCATCTAAATGAGGCGATATACATTTCGACTACGTCGAAATCTTATTTTTGACAGAGGTAATGCAGTTCGAGTTCGACCTCGTCTCAACAAGGCGATATGCATTTCCACTCCGTCCCAGCTAATAATCCCGTCCTCGCTTCTATGCATTTTGGGGGGGGGGATGTGATAGGATACGGCCCAGCTACTAGGCCCAAGCGCCGGTCCAATATAATTGGACCCCGGCAAATGAGCTTGGCTTAAGTGAGCTCGGCCCACTGAAAGGCCCAGAAGTCACCTCGGCCCAATCCAGAAGCGCAGCCCAAAAGGACAGAAGCTCGGCTGACCCATGATCTCCAACCCACGACCTCCTACCCACGATCTCGGACGTGGCACCCCACGATCTCAGACACACGACCTCGGTCATAACCGCACCTGGGCACCTATAAATAGAGCCTCTATGATAGATAGAGGACACACACTCTGTAACTCAAAGTATCAATACATTGAATCTCTTTTCCTCCGTGGACGTAGATCTAACAAAAGATCGAACCACGTAACTCTTTTGTGTTCATATTTTTCTATAAATCTTTCCGTCGTACAAACACTCTAAAATCCATGATCGATCACTTCCAAAAACACTCACCTCCCTCTCTCTCTCAACAGAGTTAAACCACTAAAAAGGGGAAGAAAAACAAACGTAAGAATTAAAAACAAAATCATTCGTATTTAGAATTGGAAGAAAATCCACAAACATAGCCTCTAGATATTTTCTTGAGATCTTTAGCTACATACTTTATTAGTTTATTCTTTTTTAAGCTTATATATTATTAAAAATAAAATATATTTTTAACAAGGAGACGTAGCTCATATGGATTCTTGATATTTCTATGTGATTAGGTGCTTGAAGAAATAAAGGGGTTTGATTCCCCTCATCTCTAATTTTTTTATAATTATTTTTATTAGTTCGTTGTATTTTAACATTATATATTATTAACAATAAAATATTTTTTCAATAAGGAGATGTAGCTTATATGGATGCTTGATATTCTATGTGCTTAGATGCTTGAAGAAAGAAAGGAGTTCAACTCCCCTCATCTAAAATATTTTTGAAATTATTTTTATTAGTTTTTTTTTTTAAAGCTTATACTCCCTCCGTCCCAAAGATAACGTCCTGTTTTTTTTGACAATAATTTCAAGCATTTTCGTCCTATTTATTTGAGTAATAGAATTAAGAGAATGTCTATTTTTTTTTCCAATTATGAATAATATTATACTTATATTGTTCATAATTGGAAAAAGATTACACATTTCCTTATTTTTCGTGCCCAAATTTATGGGACGAAAAAGCTTGAAATTATTGTCAAAAAAAACAGAACGTTATCTTTGGGACGGAGGGAGTATTATATTATTAAAAATAGAATATATTTTCAACAAGGACATGTAGTTTATATGGTGATGCTTGATATTTCTATTGCTTAGGTGCTATAAGAAATAAAGGGTTTCGACTCCACTCATCTCCGATCTTTTTTCATCATGGCTTCCATGATCCTTCTCTTTATACGAAGAAGATTAAAGAGACACGTATATTTGAAGATGAAAAAAAATTCATCTTATCTTAATAGAGTTTAAATTTTATACGCAGTATTAAATTGCATTCCTAACATTTTCAGCTTATGTCATATATGACATGTCAACAAAAGATTTGAAAGAAAAGTTTCTAAGTACTCGGAGCTGAAACCACATTCAGAAAAATCTAATCTGAGTACATTACAGTTTTCTCTCATTGAAAAAAGTTGACTGCATAATAAATCGAACAACACGTTTTAAACCTAAATAGAAGTCCCCATTTATTAATTAATCAAATTAATCTATACCCTATTATAAAAGTGTCTTGTTTTACAAAATTTGGATTACCTATTATATCCTTATTATATATTTAATACTAAGGGCAATATTGTAATATAACATTATAAATAATTATTATTATCTTAAGTACTTTAATAGGAGTAAAACTCTATCCGTATTATGATAGAATATTATTTAATCCTAAGATGTGAGAAAAAAAATTACTTGAGGCACTAGGACGGGTATTGACGATCAACATTCTTAAGGTTAATTATAATAAAATATAACGATTTATACATCGAATCCATGCACATAATATAGAGTAAAATTTATATACCTATTACAAAGAGTCTTTTTGTTTTAACAAATTTTAGTTTATCTAATTTGTCTTTATTATATATGTACACACTAAAAAATTGTATACTTTAATACTCCATCAAATAATAATCAATTCAATTATTGTTTTTTAAAATATAATCATATCAATCAACGAATAATCAACTCAATTATTATTTTTAAAATATAATCATATCAATAGTGTAGTCATGCATATTATAATTTCCATAACAAAAAAAATAAATTCTTGATAATAAATAAACCGTCTTTTGTACGTTTGGACGTAATAGTTTACTCTCTCCGTTTTTTTTTTCTTTTTCAAATGTCATATTTAGTTTTTGTTTTTGTTTCCTTTTAAATATTTCATTTCGGAATTTGATAATAAAATAGCTATTTGTTTTCCCATTTTACACTTATAATTAATATTTTATATAAGTTGGTGCTCATAAAAGAGAATAATAAATGAGGTTACAAAATAAATTTACACACTTCTTTGGTATGTGTACAGTAAAATCTCTATAAATTAATAACCTTGGGACCATAAATTTTTATTAATCTAGAGAGATATTAATATATTGATAAATTAATATTTTATTAATTAAAAAATAGACTTTTTAAATTCAACAAATTTAGTACATATGTATTGAAAATAAATGAATTCATATATGTTTCATTGATTATTTTCATGCATCAACTAATTCTTTATAACTAATTAAATATATTCATGTACAATATCAACTCATTGTATATAATTAACTATAATTTTCATGGACACATGTCACAATTCATTAGAATTACTTAAATATACATACTTATATTAATTTATTGCACTTAAATAACTATTAAGTCAATTAAATATATTCATGCATGATGAATGAAACACATACTATATAAATCTCAATATGAAAATAAAATAATTCGTAACATCCAGCCATGTCTTCTCATCTAGAAGGCATCGCAAAATCATTCATGAATGATCACACGTAAAGCATTATATGAGTATAAGAGAGATCATCTCACATGCACTCAAAAAGATTTACAAGAGTGGGTTGATGAAATCCAACGAGATTAAATTTTTAAGAAAATCAAGTAACAATAGATTCATATTTTAGCAAATTACCATAATATTTGTAATTGTAATATTTATGAATTATTAATTAAAGTTTTAATGTAATCTAATATTTATAAAGGGATTTTTCAAAAAATATTATCTTATTATCTTATCGAATTTGATGATTTTTTACAAATGTCCAAGTCGGGACTATAATTTGATGAGGAAGACATTTAAAAAATGAAGGAAATAGCTATTTCAACGTTTGGACATAATGGTTAGGTATTTCAGTGTTTTTGGACTTCTCGCCACAAAAATTAAAGGATCCGACAATGTAATTTTTAAATAAATATGGCCTCTACAAATATGTATATATAGCTTATAAAAATATAGTTGAACACAAAATAAATGATTGTTAAATTAAAGTCTTCAAAACTTTTCTCTTGCCACTATTAAAAAATTTATTTTAATATTAATGTGACAATAAATATCCATCTTATCATATTTTCAGTAAAAAGATATATTGGAATTTAAATTATATTTTCCCTTATATTTCTTATTTGAATTTCAAATATAGTTTTTCTTTTCCTTGGCTATGTCTTCAATTTAAGGGCAATGATGTAGTATACTGTAACTATAAGGTCTTTAAAAATCATTAGTGTTACATTTTAATAGTATTATATTTCCAACATAATTAGCATCCACATGAATTGATATTTATCTATGAGTAAAAATAAAATAAAATAAAATTTAATCTTTTGAATAATTATCTATATTGTATCTCGAAATTTTGATTATATAGTTCTTATTCCTTCGAAAATGTTTGCTAACTAAGACCATAAAAATATGAATATATTAACATTATTCCAATATTCTAAGCTAAACAACCTTGATAAACATGATGAAGACGTAAGATAAAAAGAAATTGGAAAATAAAAAGTGAATCTTAAATTTCAATATCATATTAGTAAAATGGTACTCCATCCGTCCTCTAAGAGTGACATTTTAACCATTTTGGTTTGTTCATTAAGAGTGTGAGAAGTATATTTATAGTTAAAAAATTATGGCATACAATACATAGTATCTTCGAGGAATGAGTGAGTTATTTATAATTTATCATATTCTTATTTATTCAATAGATTATTCTATATTTTAAAATATTTATATTTTAATAAATATAATCATTTTTATTTCATACTCATACATATCTCTATATATAGTCATCTATCACTAGGAAGACATAACTAAGATGATATAATCTACGATATAGAATATGATCGCAGAATAATTAAAGTTCAGTAAAATCATAGAATTATTAGTTATCTGAAAATATATATAATAGATATTTTTAAATTCTCATATTAAATTTATTAGAAATTAGATTTTGTGTTTTTTTCCATGCGATAAATTTGAAACTAAGAATTACATCTGATCCAATTATAGTACTTAATAAAGTTAGAAGACATGTTAGATTTTGAACCCTAATTCTATTTTGCATTAGAGCTCAAGTAGTAGAGAGTTATACGATGGAAAATATATTTTGTCTACTAAGGCTCATTTTTTGTCTACTTTTCACATTTACTTGCCGAAATTGTTGAAATTAATATAATAATATTTTTTTAAAAAATTGATACGCATTATATTACTACAATTTAAAATAAATTACTCATATACAATAGAGATTATGCGTGCAACGCACGTAATCATTAATAAAGTATCATTATATAAAAATAACAGTAAATTATGCATTCCAAAGTAAATTTTTCGAAATAAAATATTTTTCATCATTACTCCGTACTATATATAGTCATTTGGGAGTTTCTTTCTTCACTCTTTTTTTAAGTAATTAAACTTCCAAATATCAACAACATCATCGTTTTTTCATCATATATGTGTATCTATGAACCATTATGGAAATATTGAGTTTAATGATAAATTTAATATTTTCTTCTCATACTAAAAAGTGAATCAACGTGCAACGCACGTTATCCCTGCTAGTTTCATAAAACGATAGCAATACCAATACATACCAGTTTAACAACTACGAGCATCCTGATCATGTACATACATTGCACCAAAACTCGGTTAATTCTCTATTATATACATTTTTTTCAACTTCACGAACAGCTACAGGCCACAGTAGCTTCAAGCTCCTCTCAAGATTCGCGGTATTTAGTAAGATCAAACGTCAAGGTTCGCGAACATCTGGAAAATGAGCATAACTTTCAGAATATGTGTATCCTATCGAAGCAAGAACGGAATGATAAAACGAAGATGAGATTCTTACCCTCGGTCAGAATCACGATATACACCAACCAAAGCTTCAGCTTTGTCATAAAACTTGTCCTTGAGAGATATCACGATGCTCTGAAAACCAGATCCAAAAGCATCAGCACGGTCTGCCCTCGCACCTCCACAAGATTTTGTTCGAATAAAGCTAGCAACCTTGGCCACGTTTAGATTGTCTAACGCAGCATCCACTTCATCCAATATGAAGAAGGGTGAAGGTCTGAAACTGTAAAATCCAGGACATAAAAAGTGAGCAAATTCCTCGACAGTGAAGTATACTCAAAACAGAAATAGATGATAGAAATTTTTGTATACAGTTGCATGGAGCAACAGCGTCGTAGTATAAATGCCGATGATATTAAGATGACAAGAAGATTAAGCAGCCATCGCATCAACATTTTAAGAATTTGAAAATAGTTTACTGCTGCAAGAAGATTAAGAATTGCCAGGCCTTAAAATAAATATTAAGATGAAACAGAAGCTGACATCCCAGGGTTGTAGTATAGAATTCATAGATGCATATTAAGAGGAATATTCCTTGAACTGCAAGAAGCATCGAAAAGTAAAAGATTAAGATAAGGCAAAGGTCAACACCAAGGGCTGCTGCACTAAAGAATTTATTTGTGCACAGCAAAAGAGGCATTCTATAAGCAGACAAGTTTTGCATTCATTTTCAAATACCTGTGGATGGCAAAGAGCAAAGCAAGTGCAGCGACTGTCTTCTCTCCACCAGATAGTTGTGACATATCTCGATATCGCTTTGTTGGTGGCATAGCACTGTATTTAATGCCATAAAGGTAAGGCTCATCAGGGTTCTCCAAGTTCAGATACGCTGTTCCACCCACCGCATGGGTGCTGCTCACCCCACCCACAGAGTGTGTGTTGCTCTTCGTGAGTTCATTGTATATCTTGTCAATGTTACTGGAGATGTGATCAAAAGCGGCCATGAAGGATTCGTGCCTGGATTCAATTTGAAAATCATGACTTGAGAAACGATGTAGATAACAATGGGGATGGAAATCAAGAGAAAGGGAACGCACGTGAAAGAGCATCAGTTCTAAGGTTAGGATCAAATTAAGATGGAGATAAAGCACGACCCAGAGTCGAGGAAAACCAACAATGACATGTAGAACAAGCATTATAATATGATATGTATGGACACAAGATCACGGTACACAAGAGAATAAGCAAAAGGTAGTTAAAAGGTATCCCGAAAACATATCACCTCAGGATTTTACTAAAAATTAAATCAGCAGAGGTTCTATTTGCAGTATATGCTACAGTGTCCACGGGTGTAATTCAAATTGAGCTCGATATAGGGAGGAAAACTGAGTGTCAGAAGGAATTGAAAGTAACCAACGGATTGAATGCTTCATACTAGAAAAGGGTAGATATCAGTAAAGATATCTCCCCATCAGCTAATAGAAACAAAGCAATTACAAACACATCACAAGCTATTTTCTGATTTGATAAGGAAATGTGTGTCATTAAGTTATGGAACTTGCTATATTTTGCAGAATCTGCAGTACCTCTTTTGCTTAACTTTGTTATATTGAGCAGTTATTTTGTTCTGTTCATCTCTGGCTGCTTCCCACTCTTTTGATGCATCTCTTTCTTTCCCTAATACAGCCTTATACTGATCCGATGCCCTCAAATTTGGAGCTGTCTTTTCAATATCAGACACCCTTGCAGAAATTTTTTGCGTGAAATCTGCTTCAATCTTCTCCCTTTCAGATGGCTTCGTCTTCTGCAGAAGCGATCTACTCAGTGTACTGAAATCAATTACTGGCCCCGGGGATGATGACGAAGTATCCATAGGGTCAGCAATTACTGGAATGTCTATGTCTTCCAGTTCGCACTTCTCCAGTATCTCTTGTTTACGCAAACTCAATTGATCTATTAGACTCTCCTGTAAATTTCAAAGCAAGTTAAACATTAATTACTAACTCAGAATTTTAACGGTAACTTTTGAACATTGCAGCTGTCAGATTAACTTGTGCTCAAATCATACATGGCTGAGAAGAGAGTTTCTGAAGGGAATCAGCTACTAAAACAAACCTTAGACTTGATCTGACGATTATGCTTTGAAATATTTGATGTAGCTGCAGAGATCTTTTTCTTCCATCCCTGAATATCTTTTTCGCACTCCTTGGCTTTCGAATTCCAACCTAAGAAAAAGAGAAATGGGATAGGTAGTTTTGTTAATGTGAGAGCAATACTTTTTGGACCGCAATAGGAAAAATTGGGCTGACTACAGATATCAAAACATGAATAGGCACAAGACAACCAATACCCATGAAAACTAGCAAAAACAATAGAATTAAAGTAAATGCAGAATTCAAATCTGCTTCTGCAAAAATGCTTCTGCAAAAATAATTCAAAACAAAAGACTACATCTGTCTGATCAGTCTACAAACATACAAAAATTGACCCAGATAAGAAAAACACTAAACAATATAATAGTAGTGACTAGTGAGATTGATGTCATGGCAATAAAACAAAATCTTAAATTACCTTCCACTTGTTCATTCAAATCTTCAATTTCAGTATTTGCATTCTCCACTGCTGACTCCAGTTCTTTCTGCTTATTCTCAACATCTCTCAATGCATTTTCTAAGTTAGCAATCGTCGATTCCAGCTTGGCAATACGCGAGCCAACATCTCGCTTCTTCTCATACTCCAACCTAGCCACACAAAGCGGAATTAACAGCAGATTACAATATTATAAGATTGTATACTGCTTCAGAAGAACACCCCATGCACATGCAATGTATACATATATATATATGCTCATTAATCTATCTGAATAAAATATGGGTGGTGAAACACTAGTTTAGATAGATTAAGGGTGCAATATGCTTCTCCCCCCTCCCCCACCTAGTCCTAAGTCAATCTATAAACTTCTAGAATTTCCAAGAGAAAAGCACCAGATATTATAATTATACTGCAGGTACTAGGCGTTCTTTATTTTCAGGATAAGCTGGACTAGGCCTTTCCATGTAAACACTTTCACCATCTAGCAGAAACAGATGTCAGCTTCGATTCAAATTACTTTTTATATAGGTCAAAGTTCTCATTACCAAGCAGCGAAACAAAGCAAAGCTACAAGAACTGGAATCTTCATGACGAATTACAGAAGATCCTCTGGTCTAAGAGAATATTCAGTTTTTTCAGATAGACCAATATTTAAGTAGGTTCATTACTATTTTGTGAACAGAAACTACGAGTAGTTCATCAAATATTCATGGAAGATACAAATTTATTACAACAACAGACATATAGGAAGAGAGTGGCTGGAGGGAGAGGAAATTGAAAAGTTATGGATGCAAGAAACTCAAGTCCTCTAATGAAAATGCAGGTAAAGAATGATGTTTGAAAGAATATGTTAAGGATGCAACAATTATCAGAAGTAGAATGATCTGTAAATAAAACCCTTCAAAATCAACAGATGTGAAAGCATAAAATCAACTCCTAGAGTTCATACTGGTAGTTGAGCTTTGATTGCTGGTTATGCACGTTGAATCTATCTGCAGCCATCTGCTCGATAGCTTTGAGATGGTTCTCTTCATATTCGCGTATGTTCTTGACACCAACAGACTCGCTGAATTTCTTGTAGATAAGGTCAACAATATCATTGATCCTTTTCTCCAGTGATTGGATCTTGGATGCCCTAGTGGTAATAACTTTTTCCAACTACAGAAGATTCAATTTCATAAATATATATATAAATAGAAGATCGAAGAGCTTTATACCAAGAATAATAATGCTAAGGACAACAGGAAACCTTTTCAAGTTCAGGCTTGACGCGGCCAATCTCATCTTCAATATTGCGTTTCTCCACCTTCAGTTTGTTCAGTTTGTCTTCGATACTTTTCTGCAGAAGATCTGTCTTTTAAGTAATAGTATCATACGCTGATCAAATAGAGCAATTATTAAGCAATGTAAATGAGTGACCCGCAGAGTTTAGACTGCTAACTGCGGAAACTGTTGTACTGCAGATATAGAGTTTAATAGAAGAAATTTGTATCTGAAGTATACTTCTTATCTTTTATATCTCCATTATCACATTTCTGAAACTGAAAAAATTTACAGAGAACAAGCATCTAAATGTCAAGCCCTGACTTTATTCTATGACAAAACCCAGGGCCAGTAAGAGTTTCTAGTTTTAACTGCTTTCAGTTGTTTAAATTTTTATCTGGACATAAGTGGTTTACCTGATATTTGATATATGAGCATGTAAACCAGACCAATTTTACAGTTCCCAGTTGGACACTTAAACCAGCTGGTCCAGTTGGTTCAGAAAACAATGGTTTTGATTTCAAATTTCAAAGGGGTCACTTAGTCTATGTAGATTAAAACAGTGATAGTCACTTGATAGATAATCTATTTAGATATTCCTATTATTTTAGTTACATAGGGATTTTGTTTAGCAAGCATTGATTAAGCTACCAAACAAAAACACTTGAAAGAACCGATGAACTAAAGAGTGCCAGGACTCCGAAAGAGGAATGCTTTTCAATAGTGAATGAAATATAAAAACAAAGGAAAGGTAGTACAATAGGTTGAAGACGGATAAACCTTCTGAATTTCGGTATATTGAATCTTCTTTTCAATGCCACTTATCTTGCCTGATGCTTCAGACTCCTTTAGCTGCATTTCTCTTATTGATCCAAGCTTATCCAACTCAGACTCCAGATCTTCTTTTTTCTTCTTAAGCCCTGCAAAGCGCAAAGTTTTAGCACTAACTCAAATAAGAAATTAAACTAACAGGATACAGAATGTAACAGAACTACTTATATATGAATTGCCACCGACCCTCAATTCTCTTGTCATCCCACTTATGTGAGCGAGCTTCCATTCCACCACTAGTGCCACCAGTCATTGTACCCGATTTGGTCAGTAAGATCCCATTAGTAGTGACAACTGTTACCAGACAACAGGAGAAAAGAATAAATTGAACTCACAGCTGCAATTCATAAGCAGTAAAAAGGTAAAAATTGCACAAGTGCACTAGCATCTGGAGATCGAGAGAACATTTAAATATAATACCTTTGAATCTCTGTCCACTCCAGCTGAGATGCTTAGCTTCATCAAGGTCATCACATACTAAGGTATTTCCAACAGCAAATATAATAGCTTTCTCCAGCTCAGAATCGAATCTGTGACTATGAAGGAATCAAACTCACGAGATATACTGAACAAAAGGATCAATGGTGAAGAGAGTTGCCACTAACTGTTGGTACCATCAGAGGCTAAGCATCTAATCACAAACAAAGACTTACAAAAAAAAATTATTAATCAATCCTACTTTGGTATTCAGGTGTGACACTGAGGCTGACTTTTGACATATATGGTAATGTCTGAAATAAGTCAATAACATGGAGGGCAGGCAGACAACTAGTTTGGGCAGGAGCTAAAGTGAAATGAATAAAGATAGTACTACAAATTAATATTTATATTAAGAATAGTTCTAAAAGGAAAGCTCCAGGCTACATGCCTCAATTACATCCATAATTGAGATCAAGGTGAAAACAATAACCTACACAGATATAGTATGGTCTATGATATAAAAGGTAAAAACAAGAAATCTTAACCATGTAAGTCTGAAGTTGATGTATATATCTCATTTATATTAGAAAGAAAAGGTAAACTACTATCAGTGATGAAGAATTACAAGAACCTACACATATATAGTATGGTGAGTATCATGATATTGGAGCACACACTAAAGGTTCCCATGTAAGATTTTCACTGCGATAAATTATGAAAAGTTAATATTTTCATTACTAAAGTTTCTAATGGATTCGTGTAATCCATCAAGCAAACAGATGGGAAGGCTTTAGTTAAGGATACTGTATCACATCAAACACCAGCTTTGCAGTTCCACCCAAAGTGCGCAACTTCTCTATGACTGGCTTTACACGCACTGAGAGAAGAGGAATAAATGTCTGTGGTGGAAGCCTCTGTTCTTTCAGATACTGCAGACAAGCATGATAATAGGTCAAGAAAAAAGTACTTTTCCCAAATATAACCCGGAAAATGTCCAGCAAAGTTGGCATAAAATCTTCAGCTGAAAAATTTGCAAAAGCTTTATCAAACTTAAGTTTCATTGTAAGATTTCTACCAAGGATTAAGAAGCACGTCTTAAAATAAGAAAATAATTGAGGGACAACAATCAAATATTAAATGGGCCCAGCACAATGTGTAAAGAAGATATAGCACTTTGTAAACACGTCCACTCAAGGATGGTTGGCCTGTCGTAGAATGATGAGAGGGGATAAAAGAAGAGGAAATTCAAGAAAATGAGACAGAGGCACATAGAGACTGTTGGCAACTACATTGTTACTTGAACAACACAATTTGAATATTCTCAATATTATGACAGTACCTTGATGCATTCTTTTCCTGTATGTTCATCCTCAACCACTACAGCATCCATGAATCTGCCCATAGCAACAGTAACTGCAAGGTTATACTTCTTTTGTGTTGGCCTACAAAGATCAGTCATACGACCATGCACACCATGAAAGAGGCGTTTGAGGGTTTCAACTGCCTCAGACATCCTGGCATCTCTATCATTTTCATGCCTATCAGCTTTCAACTCGTGTAGCTGAAGGTCCACATCATTTATTTTTGACTTCAACATATCATGTTTGTGCCTGAAGCAAATTAAAGAACAATAAGATTATTCAAAATACAGTCATTATCAACATGATCAACAGGTAATAGGATCAGGGTTAGGGCCCAACTTAGATTCTCCAAGCTTATCCATCATCTCACGTTGTTCCTTACGCTCTCTAGTGATGTCTTCTTTATGTTTCCTAACAGCATCAGGAATATTCTCAAGCCTCGTTTGCATTTGTTTCTCTTGCAACTCCAGCTCCTGTTTTCGGTTCTCCAACTGTTGAACATTCTCTTCCAAGTTCTTCTGTACTTGAATATCAGCATTTTGTTGCCTGTCTAAAACCTCCTTTTCACCTTTTAACTTGGCAGTTTTCATCCCGGCCTCTTCTTTACTACAAAAAAAATCACTAGATAAACATTACGTTGTTTCTTCAAGAAACCATTAGACTAGACTAGAAGAGATAAGTCACCAAAAGTGGGAGAAGACAGAACTACATGAACTCACATCTGGTGATAGGTCTCCAATTCACTGTCAGTTAGTTGAAGCTTTCCACCAGCGTCCTGGCTTTTTTCACGCAAGTCCTCAAGTTGCCTGGTCACATCCTTCAAGTCATTTTCAAGTTTCGCAATCTCGACTTCATGTTTCTTTTTCTCTTCTTTCCTCTTATTCAGCTCCTCAGTAGTAGATTTTATCTTTGAATTTATACTAGTTGTCTCCTCCTTTAACTTAACAAGCTCAGATTGCTGCAGCATCAAAGAAAATAAATGGTACAACTGTTATAGGTCTCTAACAGTAACATAAATCAAATAGGGTATCTGGAAGAAAGAGACAGATATGTGAAGGGCGAGAACTAGAAGAAGCCAAAGGAAACAGATGTTGCTTATTATCAGGCAATTTTGCTTAGATCATAGTCAATAAGAAAACCAGACGCAACTATCAGCAAACCTTTGGTGTGGATTTAAGAACACCAAACAAAAGGTATCAAGATATGCCAAAAAAACGGGTCCAATGTCAAATCTAACTCTTAATCATTAACCAAAAAAGGTTCTAGTTTCTCTACAAGACATCAGATCCATAATGAAAAAGAATGGAATAGTTGAACAGCCTGAAACACATTGATGCTGGAACACTGGCACAAAGCTAAGGTTTTAAAAAGAAAGAAAAAGGATTACGTAGGATGTATTTAATTACTAAAAAGTTTAAAGGCATGACCCAATCTGATCATCAAAAGTGAATTACATCTGAAAAATGTTTCAATGAGAACTCTATAATAGCTTCCATATGGAGTAGGGAATAATCCAAATAATCACTGTATCATATTAGCAATCAGATATTATACATTTTCCCCAACTAAATGCTTTTATAGGCTATAACATTGCTTTATTTCATGACCTCCCACTGCCCTCAAGGACTTCCCCTTTAGCATATACTTAGAAGGTAGGGGTAACATTGCAGCAGCTAGAACTCAATGTGTGGACAAACAAAACAAGCAGTATGCATTAGGCTCAATACCAGCATTGCAAAGAAGAATCCAAGAAATCGAACTAGATTTGAGGTCATGCAAAACTATGTGAAAGACCGATCTTACTTTATCAAGTCTATTCTGTTTCTCAGCAATCCTCCTCCGGCATTGTTGAATCTCTTTCAAATATCCAGCTTTCTCTTTACTCTTTTTCTTTGATTCAGCTTCATAAGTTTCCAGTTCACGCACAATTTCTTTCAGGCTATTATCTTCAACAGCAAGTTCCTCATTAGCTTTTTCAATGTCTTTTTCTATGTTCAATAGCTGCCAGAGGTAATGATCCTTCTTCAAAGATTTCTGAAGTGCCAGAGTAAGGGAAAAGCAATTGTTTAGAATTGTAATAATACTTGTGAGATCAGCACGTCTAAAGTCCAATAACAAGAAAAAGAAAATATAATCTCCGTCCGAGATAAACGGGCACAAATTTCCATTTTAGGTTGTCCGCAAAAAAACGGGTACATTCCATTTTCGGACGTGGACCCCACATACAAATATTACCTTTCCACCCTCAAATTGCACTTTATGTGGGATCCAAACTCTACTTAGATAGCATAATACACTACATTAAGTGGGACCCAAACTCTACTTTAATATCCACTCGTTACAAAAACTAAAACGGATAAAGTTGTGCTTGTTTATCACGAATGGATGGAGTAGTATTTACTAAAAAATAGGGAAAATTTCTAATTGCATAGGCCATAAGCTTGGCGTATAACGTAAGACCATAACAGAAAATATATCAACAGTTAGTGAGTTAATTATATAGTTGAAGCTTCACTATTGCATATCATGATAAAGCTTGATTATAGATTAGGCATTAATATATGTTGCAGTATGAATTATGAGAGACTAGTCAACAAAATGCAAGGCAAAAGTATCACTACTTGATAAGAAGACAAATATTAGAATGGTAAAATAATATGAACCAGTTGCTCTTGTAATTTGAGATGCATTTCAGCCTCCTCTTTCTGCAGCTTCTTCTGCTTTTTCTCAGCTGAATTGGTTTTCTTTTTCTGGTGAGCAAGGACAGCCTTTTCATCAGCTTCAGCCTTTTGCACTTCTAGTTCTTCATACTGTCTCTTGTATTCTTCAGAACCAGATATTTGCTCTATTAGGGCTGTTAACTCCTTTGGGTTTTTTGAAGCAATAGATTCCACATCACCCTGAGTCAAAAAAAAAAAAAAAAAAAAAGTGATGACAAACATAATTAAACTCAGGATACAAATCACTTTCTAGAATTTTCAGTTTTTCGCACTTCACGAATATCGTATATTTACTTTCCCAAATTTATATACTTAGGATAAGGTACAAATACTCCCTAACGTTTTTTAACAAAATGTCCTTTAAACTTTGTTTTGGAACAAAAAAGGACTCAACGTTTAGTTTTAAGAACAATTTGCCCCTCCCAACTTATAGTCTCCAAACATCCCTCTATTTTTATTTTATTTTAATATCTCGATCGCTCTAGCATTGGAGAAGCGATCGAACGGCCCATCTATGCCAAGAGGCGTAACAGACTTCATGTGGATGACAGAGTAAGCTAAGTAAAATATGAGTCCATACATAGTCATCAATGCAAATAGAAGTTTGAATCTGGCAACGTCGCCGGAGCTCAACCTCATAAACGCCATGAGTGTCGGCGATTGATTGACAGAGCTGAGAGAGTTTTAACAATGGTTGTTACAGTTGACAATTTTTAAAGTGTAAAGTTTGAGTGAGATGTTGATTTGTAAGAGATGAATAAAATAATATATCGTTCCTACTTCACGCTTATTTGATTGTAGGATCCACGAAAATTAAAAAGAAAAAGAGAAATAAAATAAAAATAGACTGATGTTTGGAGACTGTAAGTTGGGAGAGGCAAATTGTTCTAAAAAATAAACGTTGAGTCCTTTTTGTACCAAAACAAAGTTTAGGGACATTTTGTTTTTTCGTAAAAACGTTAAGGGTATTTATACCTTATCCCTACTTAAGACAGTAAGATAGATGTCTACATCATCTCTCCCTGTCTCCCAAGACAAATTTCTTGAGATATAGGTATACAAGTACCCATAAGTATATATTTATCCCTTTCAATGCCACCAGGAAGGAAATAATTATAGCAAAACAAAATCAAACAAGTAAACAGAACATAACATAGTTGCGCATGTATGTTCGTTCAATTCACAAGGTCGCATGGATAAAAGAGAAGTGGTTTTAGTGTTTAAAAAAAAGAATGCGAATCTTCTTTCAGTTTCTTTCTCCCACTGTTTCTGCCTTCCTCATATTTCAATAAATAAATTTTATTTCTAGAAGTTTTACCACAGATGCTTAAGTTTTTTATAGCACACTACCCTTAGATAACAGCTCTCTTCATATTCTATACGAGCCAACTCATTTGTTTAAGCCTTTTCTCTCCTGTATAGTAATACTCCCTCCATTTCATCGAATAAGTTTCATTTACTTTTTGACAATTTTGGCACTTCTTGATAATGAATTTTAAAATGGATTTTTGAATTTTTTTTTCTTTTACGCGATACTACGACTGTCAGATTTCTTCAAAAATTCATTTTAAAACACATCATCAAGAAGCGTAGAAAAGCATATCAGAATTGCCAAAAAGCAAATGAAGCTTATTCGACGAAATGGAGATAGTACAAAGCATTTCTAAATTCCAGAATCTCCGAAGTTGCATTTATACTAAATTCATAACTATAGTCAGCCATTAAAACTCGGAATCATTAGACTTAACCAAAATGAAATTTGCAGAGAACGAGAGGTGACCTGAAAAACAAGGAAATTCCGAGCTTTAACAAGGATTCCTAGATTCTCCAACTCCCCATTATACTCATCCGAATTCACCAGACGGTCATCAATCCTGTACTCGCTTCCACCAGCAGGCGTGATCGAGCGAGTAAATTTGATTTCTGACCCGTCAGCGCGCTCGTAAACGAGCATAACGTACACCCTGCGCCCCTTTTGCTGTTTCTCGCGGTCATCGAACGCATATATAAGGTCCCGCAGCTGAGCACCGCGGAGCTGCCCGGTACGGACGCCGAGGACGAAGCCAATGGCGTCCATCAAATTGGACTTTCCCGCGCCGTTGGGCCCGATTATGGCTGTGAAGTCGTACAACGGGCCAATAATTTGGTGGCCTTTGTAGGATTTAAAGTTCTCGAGTTCCAGCCGGCTGATTTTGCCGGTGACTTGCAGAGACGGCATTGTTTGAGATTTCCGGTGGAAATGGAAGCCCTAGAATCAGGGCCGGTCAGACGCCAGCGATGCCGCCGCCTCATGCCCCCGGAAAATTAAGAGATGGTGTCTCAAAACCTAATTTCTACTAATTTGATATTATTTTTTATAAAAATGATAATAATATAATTTAGTAAATCATAATCGACATTTATAAAAAAAAATTATTTTTTTTTAAAAATTATATACTTTATTTTTTAATTTATCAACTTTAATATACTAATAAAAGTGAAATTAAATCTAAAAAAATAATTATAAACTCAAATTAGGATGGGTGAGCCATTAAAAATAATCATAAAATTAAACAAAATTATTATAAAATAAATTTATTAAAAATAAATGAATAAAATTAATAGAAATTATGATTTGAGATATAGTTGGGTTGGGACATCATTTTGGGGATAAATGATCTCAAACCAAAAATTAAGGCCCCAATTTGCCCATGTGTAGTATATTACTCCTTCTGTCCCCCATATATATGTGCAGAGAGAAACGGCAAGCAGTTTAAAACAAAGTTGTCTAAAACGAGAAAAGTAAGATAAAATATGGAGAAAGTGAAAAAAGTAGGTAGAAATGTGAGAAAAGTAGAATAAAGTGAGGGTGAATAAATAATTTTGATAAAAGAAATGTTTCTATTTAGGAATGTACATATATATATGGATGACGTCTCAAACGGGTAATATGTGCACATATATAGGCTAAATGATTATTTTACATTTTGTCTAAAAAATATATACTATCTAATATACATCCAACTTTATACTCCTATTTATTTTTCTTTTTTTTCTTTTTCTACTACACTATGATTATATCGTAGACAAAGTGATCCTTTATCGCCCTTTCTGTTTCTCGTTAAGGCGGAAGGCCTCAACCTTCTGACCAAGAGAGCGATTAAGGAAGGTCTTCTTCAAACGGTGAAGGTGGGAAGGGACAATGTGGAGATCTCACTTTTACAATATGCTGACGATACAATTTTCATTGTGGATGACAACTTGGACAACATTGTTGCAATCAAGTGGCTCTTAAAGAATTTCGAGCTATTATCTTGATTAACTGTTAATTTCGATAAAAGTAGTCTTTAGGATTAATCTGGATACGGAGAAGCTTCACGAGATCGTTGGAGTCCTTGGTTGCAGGGAAGGGTCATGGCCTATCTCCTACCTGGGTATCAAGATCGGAGGAAGACTAGGAGGGGTGAGTAGTTGGAATGAAGTGATAGAGAAGATGAATAGAAGGCTGAAACTCTGGGAAACGAAGCATCACTACAAGAAAAATCGTCTATTACTACATTAACTTGACGACACTTTTAATTAGGTGTCATTATACTCATACTAAAATGACACGGACCTGTGATGACACTTCTTTTATTAAATAAAGATTAAAAAAACAATTAAAACTATTATAAATTATTATTAATGAAAGCCCATCACTCTCGTCTTTCTCACCGCTAATACTTCTCGCCCACTACTCCAAATTCCAATAAACTACCGCTGACGTAGACTGATCATGCGATAACCTCCACCGCTTATAATAACCATCGCCGATCATTACACCAACTATTTCCGCTGGCCAATAATCGCAGCAGCCACATCGAAGAGACAGAGGCTTGCTATCGTAGCTCTATCTCGCATAGCAGCTATACACGTGGGGCAGCCGTTGTTGTGCTTGTGCCCGCCGTGGTCTGAAGTCATCCGTGATGCAAATTCATAACTATCGATTTCGAGATCACCAAATTGTAAGCCGTGGAATTCCTCTAATTCTAGTTTAATATTTTTGACTAAGAGTCAATTGAAATTATTTAGGCTATTATATGGTTTGTGTCTAAATTTGATTCTTTGTTCTTCGGATTTTCATACTCTTTTTTTTTTTTTTTGTCAAAAATGGATAAAAAGAGTTCATTATCAGATCGTCAGTCAGGTGCTGATTTTATTTTTATTTGGAGTTTTAGGAAATTTGTATCATATTGTCATTAATGAATTTTTCACGTTCAGTTGATGCCGCTTGTCATTTGGTGTCAAATTTTCAGCATTGATTCGCAAGAAAATATGTTTGTGTGGCTACTGAATTGGCTAAACGGTAATTATGCATTGTCCTCTGATATGCTTTTTCATTCTTTATATATTATGGTAAGTTTATACTTTATCTACACTATATTCTCATACTCATTTATGTTATGTATGCAGGTGATACCATTGATATCAGTGGACTATTTGATTTGAATATTCAATATCTGTTCTTCCATTGGCGGATCGAAAGTCTCTACTGCAAATTGTAACGGTTTCAGTAGAATTTCATGAACTTTTGAAGTAGTAGGTTTTTGTAAATGTACATTTGCTTATTTGGAGAAATTGATAGGATCTTGTGATATCTAAGATGACTTTATATGTAGATACATTATAATAATAGAAACTTTTATATTTAATATAAAAATTGTTGCGATATAGTATAGGAAAATATGGCCAAATAGCAATTTTTATAATGTGGTGTTTGAAAAAAAAAATCGATACATACATTTGGAATTAAAATGTAATTACAAAAATTAGAGGATGAAAATATAATTCTACCAATTTAAAATAGAGAAATGAAATTTTAAATATTTTTAGGGCAATTTTTAATTTTTCGGCTAATAAAAATTAGTGTACTTTTAAAACACTTATCATGGCACTTTTCAATGCCTTTATATTCAATATGTGTGGACACTTATATGTGTAGTGACAGAACATGTTTCATGGCATTTGATCTATAGTTACACTTCATAATGAGGCATTTCTATTAAATGGCTTAATATCCAAAGTGCCTCAATAACCTATTCTTGATGACACTTTTAAGTGCCCTATTAAGCAGATTTTCTTGTAGTGCATCTTTCATTAGGAGGAAGGATCACTCTGGCAAAATCGGTTCTCTCCGCGACACCTCTTTACAATATGTCTTTCCTTCCCTTGCCAAAAAAGGTAGCAAATCAACTACGCTCTGCTCACTGTCGTTTTTTGTGGGGAGGTAACAGCGAAGTTAGGAAGTTGGCTTGGCTCAAATGGGACGTTCTCTGCAGGTCGAAGAAAGAAGGAGGGCTAGGTTTGAGGGATTTTCAGACATTCAACAAGGCCCTCCTTGTAAGTGGATTTGGAGATTTATCAAAGAAAAGACAGACTTTGGGCTCGTGTTGTTAGGTCGAGACACGGCGATCTGAAGGGTCTCCGTATGGATGAGAGAACTACGAGTGGAGGTGGAAACCGAACTGGTTGGTGGCAGAAAATCGTGGCTGTGGTTAACGGTAGAGAGGGTCGTTGGTTTTGGGATAACTTGCGACAGAAATCAGGGGATGGAAACGATATCTGTTTTTGGAAGGGGCTTTGGGTGGGAGAGAAACCTCTGATAAAGCTATTCCCGCGCCTTTTTTGGTTGAGCGCCAAGAAAGATGGTTTAGTGAGGGATATGGGGCGTTGGGTTGGTGATAAATGGGAATGGACCCTTAGTTGGAGGCGTGATCTTCTCGAAAGGGAACAACGGGGAGTGGCTGACCTTCTCGAGCTGCTTCGTAAATTAATAGACTTGGGGGCCTCTGGATTTGTGTTGTGTGGGTCATTTGAAGGTGGCGAAACGCAGTGATTTTTGTTCAAGGGGAATGGAACTTTAAAAGAATAGAAGAGGAGATCAAATTAAATGTCGGTTTTGGAGTTGGTGTATGGTGACGGGTACGGTCGAGGCGGCCTTGCGTTTTGACGCATGGGCAAATAACAGTCTCGCTAGTTACTGGAATATTATGTAATCTCGCTTGTATTCCTTTGGTACTCCTTGTACCTCTGTGTTTCTTCTTCTAATAATATTTTTCCCCTTTTCTCTGATAAAAAAAAAACTATGATTATATCGTAATACTTGTTAAAAAAAATATAACAAAGGTTTCGTGAGGGGAGAATAGCGCGAAGCTTCAGTGGTAGTGTTTCCGACTACGGCGGAGGTGGGGATTTGGAGAGAGAAAACTGATTAGCGAGAGAGTGAGGAATTACCATGCGCCATGTAGACATGCCATTCTTTTTTTGTTTGAGGTTTTTGCACTTCATCTATTATATATATAATATTAAAAAGCCAGTTTTAAATGTTGATATTTTGTCTTCTAATAGTGTACTACGAATTATAAAGAATGATTAGAAAATTGAAATTATATATTTTCTATCACATCATTATTCAATAACAAAATACAATATATTATTGTTATTTTTTTTTAAATTAATTTTATTATATTGAAAACCTAAACTAATTTTAAGAGAATATAAGTAAATATAAATAGAAATATAAACATATGCTATACTACATTTATATGAAACTACTATTGGTATTATAATAATTGAATTATTATATTTTTGGTATTTTATTTAAATTCGTAATAGTTATCTAAATGATTAGTAATTACTATTTTCCTTTATTAATTTGATAAATTTATTTGAAAAAAATAATACTACATCAAGATATTAAGCAATAAATCATGATCACAGTAAATTTATCGATTAATAACTTTAAATCTAACTTAATTCAATTATAGTTTTTATTTGTGATAATGTATTCAAATTTTCTATTGTCACAACAAAATTTTACACAAATTAATTATAAAAAAATAAAATTGAAAAAATAAATAAATAACATATGGATATAGCAAAATAAAGAAATTAATAGAATGATTTAATGCAAAAATAGAATATTAGCAAACAATGAAATACTCCATTTATTTCTATTGTCATAACAAAATTTTACACAAATTAGACATGCCATTCTTTTTTGTTTGAGGTTTTTGCACTTCATCTATTATATATATAATATTAAAAAGCCAGTTTTAAATGTTGATATTTTGACTTCTAATAGTGTATTTGAGTCGTTTTCCCAAGTCTTCTACAACCATACCACGTAAATTATTTGGACAATTTATCGACAGTTTCAAATTTTCTGCTATCGCGCCCCTTAAATCGAAACATTATGTTAAGGAAATAATTATTTGATTTTGAGTTACTACCAGTTGATTCAATTCTTCTCTACAGGTTTCAAGCTGATAATCAACTATGAAAAACGCATGAATCATTGCTAAAATTGCAAATAGAAGCAAGCATGCTTATAAAGAGTTTCAAGATAATTTGAAGCAAGCTGTTGAAAAGAGTGAGCAACCATGAAGAATTACAGAGAAGAGAAAGTGCAGAGAAGAAAAGCAAGAGAGGAGAAAATAAAATTAGGGAAAAATCTTTCATTACTACATTGTGAAGAGTTGTTCCTACAGAATACAAGGAATGCTCAATTTATACTAGAAGTAAAAAAAACGTGTTTCTACAAACTAAATACAATAACAACTATTTATAAAAATAAAAGTGACATTCTTCCTATATTCTTCATACTCCCCCTCAAGATGGGAGCAAAGGAAATGGCGACCATCTTGAACAACAAGAATCAGTGCAGCAAACATTGAGATGAGAACACCACCGAACTGGATCAAATCTCTCCAATCAACAAATCCAACCAATTGATTCTAACTCCCCCTTAGGGTGTGTTTGGTGGATAAGATGAACCAAGATGAGGTGAATCATCTTGGTTCATCTAAGTGTTTGGTACCGAAATGAAATAAACTGGAGGGCCCGAGATGAAGCCCAAACCCGCTGCTATTTTACTGTTTTCGCTTGTTAACTCATCCGACGTTTTTGGTCGGATGACTTCAACTCATTCGAACAGTAACACAACACTTTCTCTCTTTTACCATTTTACCCTTATGTATTTATACGATTTCAAATAATAATAATAATAATAATAACATTAATAAATAATAATAATAATAATAATAATAATAATAATAAAATAATAATAATAATAATAAATAATAACAATAATAGCAATAATTATAATAATAACAAGAATAATAATAATAATAATAATGTAATAAAATAATAATAATAATAATAAATATAACAATAATAGTAATAATTATAATAATAACAATAATAATAATAATAATAATAATAACTCAATAATAATAATAATAATAATAATAATAATAACGTAATAAAATAATAATAATATAATAATAATAATAATAATAATAACAAGAATAATAATAATAATAATAATAATAATAATAATAATAATAATAATAATAATAATAATAATAATAATAATAATAATAATAAATAATAACAATAATAGTAATAATAATAAAAATAATAAATAATAACAATAATATTATAATAACAATAATAATAATAATAATAATAATAATAATAATAATAATAATAATAATAATAATAATAATAATAATAATACAGAGTAATAAATAATAAATAATAAGTGTACTATTTAATCCCAACGATAAAAAGTGAAATCGGTAGGGGTATTTAATAAGGGTAATTTGGTAAATCTAAGCCTTCATCTAGAGTTATGCATATTGTACCAAACACAAATATAATGTCATCTTACTTTTAATTTTTTTGCTACCAAATGGAAATATGAACCCCTCATCTTGACACTATTCACATGACTCATCTTTAGATGAGTCATCCTTCTACAACTTGAATGAATCACCAAACACTACCTTAGTAGAAAACCATCTTCATCATCAACAAGAAACAAACTACTAACACATATGACGCAAACTACTCCAAACAAGCAAGAAGAGTTGAGAGTGCACAGCTTAATTCCACCATACTTGAACAAAGATCATACAGATCCAAAAGAGTGTAGAACAGGAGCAAAATCTATGAATTAACAGTGATTTCATCAAATACTATGAACTAAAATTTCTTGGAAAACTGACCAAACAACCAAACTATCATATTACAATTTCTCATCCATCAAAACCAAGCTCTAGTAGCACAAATGACTGTAGCAACTAACCAAGCTGAAATTCAGTCTCCCCCTTATGTGAGAGCCAGAAAACTTAGAGAAAATCCAACCACTAGACACAAACTCAAATAGCAAATGATCATAGATCATAAATCACAATATGATGATATTTAAACCTTCAAAGCAGATTACCATAGCACTGCACCAACACAAGGTAAAGAACATGATCTAGATTTTGATGATCTTAGATCAAAAACAGACAAAGAGAAGAGATAGAGACCATAGACCAAAGCTTGAACATCTGACATTCTCCAGAAGAAGAAGAACAAAATCTCAACTCTCGATTTTGAGAACCAAAATTTGCAACTCACAAATTTGTAATCAGAGAGACAAACATGAATCAATAAAAGATCAATCCAGAGAGAGATGAGAAAACAACCAATTCATAGGTTGAAAGAGAATAAGAGAGATACAGACTTGAATCATCATGATCCAGAGAAATGATCTAAACTTAGACCACAACAATAAGATCCACTCGGATCAGAAGAAGAGACAAACATCGCAACTGCCGATTGAGAAATTTTCATAACAAAACAAATAGAGATAAATCGAAATTTGCAACACGCAAATTCGAAGAGAGAGACAAATTTGAATCATATAGATCCAGAGGAAAAGAGAGAGATCTAATCTTAGATCACAATTAACTGAAACTGATAGAGATTATGAAAGAGAGAGAGAATTAGACGATTCATAGAGGCAACAAACATCGCAATTCATAGCGAATCAGACAAAGACGGATTTAATTCGAAGAAGTATGAAGAACACAGAGTACCTCAGGGAGAATTGATCGAACAGTTACCTTTCGACCATTAGACTCTTTGGGCAACAAAAAACAGCCGACGAACACCAGATCGGAGAAGACAGACGCCGAGAAACGCAGCAGAATTGTGCTATCAAAACGGGATTTCACCGCCGCGGCCACCACGGCAGCACCACCGACCATAGCGAGAGAAAATAGAGAAAAAAAAAAAAAAAAAAAACGAAGCGGAAAGCAAAGGATTCGAGATCTGAGCAACTCAGATGGCTCTGGTACCATGTTGAAAAGAGTGAGCAACCATGAAGAATTACGGAGAAGAGAAAGTGCAGAGAAGAAAAGCGAGAGAGGAGAAAATAAAATTGGGGAAAAATCTTTCATTACTACATTGTGAGGAGTTGTTCCTACAGAATACAAGGAATGCTCAATTTATACTAGAAGTAAAAAAAACGTATTTCTACAAACTAAATACAATAACAACTATTTATAAAAATAAAAGTGACATTCTTCCTATATTCTTCATACAAGCATTTGATTTTCTTAAGAGGTGTTGCGAAAATTGAGGGAAAGGAGGGAGGTACATGCAAATGAAATGACCCCTCCAACAATTTAAGATTCAGTATTAATGTGATTATTATTAAGTTGGAATGCTGATGTAGGATGAAATTTATCACGTTCATTTCAATTGAAATCTTCGACTAAATACGAAAAATTCTATCTGTCGTTGGCAATGAGTTGTTCTGATCAACCATGAATACCTACCGCATTACCGTTTCGATTATATGGATTTCACTTCTATTTCCGTACCCTTTTTTTTTTTTTTTCCTGTAATCCACTTTGATATATTCTTTTTTTTTTTTTTACTATTGATATTTCTATACGAATTTATAAGGAGATCGAAGATGTCAAAGGAATTACATATACACAACAAGATGTAAGTAGTGCAATTTGATTAAATTCAAGCCACTAATTAACGAATGAATTAAACAACATATCTAAAAAGAATATGCGTAATTTTAAATTTGGAAAAAGATTATCAGAAAACCTCAAATTGAATCCCACTATGCTATTAATGTTGCAAAGTAAGAAGATTTAAAAAAATTGAGAAAGATTCAACTGTATTACATTTTTTTTTTGTGATTTACTAATTATATTTTAATATTTCATATTTGATGAAAAATATTATCATGCATCACACGGGTGCAAAACTAGTTTTCCTAATTTACCACCTGAATTCACTATCAACAAATCAAATAGAACCTAAATAGGAAGATAATTTTATGGAAAAACATTATGCAGAAATGGATCCTTGAGGCTCATATGGTGATGCTTGTTATTTCTATGTCTTAGGTGCTTTAAGAAATAAAGGGGTTCGACTCCCCTCATCTCCAATTTTCTTTTAATTATTTTTATTAGTTTATTCTTTTTAAAGCTCATATTATATTATTAAAAATAGAATATATTTTCAACAAGGAGATGTAGTTCATATGGTGATACTTGATATTTCTGTGCTTAGTTGCTTCAAGAAAGAAGGGGGTTTGACTCCCCTCATCTCAAATCTTTTTTTCAATTATTTTTATTAGTTTATTCTTTTAAAGCTTATATATTATTAAAAATAGAATATATTTTCAACAAGGAGATGTAGCTTATATGGTGATGTTTGATATTTCTACGTGCTTAGTTAGGTGTTTGAAGAAAGAAAGTGGTTCGACTCCCCTCATCTCCAATTTTCTTTTAATTATTTTTATTAGTTTATTCTTTTTTAAGCTTATATATTATTAGAAATAGAATATATTTTCAACAATGAGATGTACCTCATATGGTGATGCTTGATAATTCTATGTGCTTAGGTGCTTGAAGAAAGAAAGGGGTTCGACTCCCCTCATCTCCAATTTTCTTTTAATTATTTTTATTAGTTTATTCTTTTTTAAGCTTATATATTATTAAAAATAAAATATGTTTTCAACAAGGAGATGTAGCTCATATGGTGATGCTTGATATTTCTATGTGCTTAGGTGCTTGAAGAAAGAAAGGGGTTCAACTCCCCTCATCTATGTGCTTAGGTGCTTAAATAAAGAAAGGGGTTCGACTCCCATCATCTCCCACTACAAGAAAATTGCCGAATAGCGACGGAAAACGGCGACGGCATGAAAGTCCGAAGCAGATTGGCGACGGATAAGCTATTCCATAGTAGAATCAATGACGGACATGGTTTCCGTAGTAGAATCGGCGACGGACATGGTTTCCGTAATAGAAACGGCGACGGCCTTGCTTTTCCGTAGTAAAACGGTGACGTCCTTTTTCCGTAGTAGAAACGGCTACGGACACCGTTTCCGTAGTAGAAACGGCGACGTCCTGCTTTTTCCGTAGTAGAAATGGCGACGGCCGTTGTTTCCGTAGTAGAAACGGCGACGGCCGTCCTTTTTCCGTAGTAGAGTGAGGGTGTTTTGTGTGTTATGTCTTTCCCCCAAAAAAATATTAACGCCTTATATTTTTTCCCCCAAAAATCAGAATACAATCTGCTGCCCAAAGCCCTAGGACTCACCCCCAATTCCGCTCTCGCTGCACTCCGGCGCCGCTGCCCTGTTGCCGTCTCCGGTCAGGTAATGACTAACCTCTCCCTGATTCACAACTCTCTCTCTCTCTGACTAGGTTTCTCTCTCATTTCTCTTCCTTGGACCTTGATACTGCCGCTGCTGGGTTTGTCCCTTCAACTCACCGCCGTTGGGTTTGTCCCTTCAGGTAACTCGCTTTCTCTCTCAATGGACAGCTGCGATCCGCCATTCAGGGTCTCACCGCTAGCTTTGGCCGTTTAGCACACCGACGCCGCCGTTGCTTGTGCCTTTTTCAGGTAAGTTTCTCTGTCTCTCTCCCTCTCTCTCTATCACGTTTTCTCTATTTCAATTCCCCTCTCTGTGCCTTATTCTTTCTCGCTTTCTCACGATTCCGGCTTCTAGTCTAAACTGGCTCTCGATTTGGTGCGTAGAGTTTGAATTCTCTAATTGGCTGCTGATTCGCCTGAGCAGCCACCAATACAACCGCCGGAGACGCCCTAGGTTCTGCCACCGACTTACTTTGATGATACGATTCCACAAGGTAGAAACTACTTTGATAAATATTTAAATTTTATGATGTTTAATATAAAATGATTTGCTTTTGTTTTCATTTTGATGATTGCTGAAGGTTCTCAGTTCTAGTTTAATTATAAACTTGATGCCTACTGCTCAGTCCTGCAATTTTGTTTAGGAAAACATGTTTAACTTTGCTCAGTTCTTTTAGAAGAATTTATCTGAAGAATTTTGTTTCTTGCTCATGATTAAATTTGCAGGTTATTCCTAGATTGAATGTTGAACTAGTTAAGATTTGTCTAGTATAATAGTACTTCAATTGCAAGCTTAAACAATTTTAGGGTTGCAGTTTACTCTAAATATGCAAAATCCTCTTTGCTTCATTAATTTTTGTGGAATTAATATGGGGAATCGATGTCTAGATTTTATTTTTTTAGTGAAAAATGTATTCCTTTAAATACTGCAGCTCTGTTTTGATTTGAGCTTCAAACATTTCTTATCTATGTTATTAACAAGCTAATTGTATTTTCTTATTTTTTTAATAACTTGTTATTAGTAAGTTTCGTTGGTTTTGTGACTTTATATATGCAGCAACATTTTTCAACTCATAACCATCAACAAGCCTTCAACATTATCTAGCTTTCTCAATTCTTGATTTATTCACAACTACTTAATATGCAGAAAACTAAACAGGAACTCATTTCACTTATTTAATTTGTTTATGAGCAGATTTTTGCATCTGTCTTTTCGAGTGCGAGCTGCTGCCACAAATAGCTTTCTGCTTATTCCAAGAGGAAGAAGAGTACAAGGAGTGTGACAGCCAAGCAAAATGATACTTACTTTGAGTAGTTGAAGGTATTAATTAGTTAAAGTGAAGAGGCGGGTTGCGAGATCCTTGTATGTACTCTACTATGTGTTAGAAACTTTTGATGACTTAGGTTCTCTTTTAGCTTGTGAATCAAGTATTTGGTATGAAATGAATTCAGGAATAGTAGTATGAATTATGGATTGTATATCTTTGACGTTTCATGTAAGCGGGATTAGATGAAAACTTTTGTTTGATTCAATGATATGTAAGGTTTTCTTTGATGTAATCTGGATTGTATTGCTCGTCTTATTGTTATTTCGAGTAGTTAGGGCATTCAAACAACAAACAAAATTAAAAAAAAAAAACAAAAACAAAAATTGGCAGAACACCGATGGATATCAGATCCGTAGTTGTTCAGTGACAGACTTTCCGTAGCCATTCAGCAACGGACAAACTTCCGCAGCAGTTCCGCGACGGACATTGTTTCCGTAGCAGTTCTGTGACGGGCATACTTTCTGTAGCCGTTCTGTGACGGATATAAGTTCGGTCGCCGTTTCCGTTGCCGATTTTTTGGCTACGGATTTTCCGTCGCCGTTTGAAACTGCTACGAAGCCTACCGCAACGGCAGCCTTCCGTCGTTGTTCCGTCATTATTTGAGAACTGCTACGGAAATACCTAGTTCTACTACGAAATTTTCCATCGCTGTTTGGCGATTTTCTTGTAGTGTCCAACTTTCTTTTAATTATTTTTATTAATTTATTCTTTTTTTATTATTATATATTATTAAAAATAAAATATATTTTCAATAAGGAGATGTAGCTCATATGATGATATTTGATATTTCTATGTGCTTAGGTACTTGATGAAAGAAAGGAGTTCGACTCCCTTCATCTCTATTTTTTTTTTAAGTTTCCAAATACTAGAAGAAAAGAAGTTCGATGACGTAAAGTGCATACTATTGTTTTCTGTTTCAGCTTACAAAACCGTTAATCATACATCAGATTTACCTAAATGCACGTTTAATTTGAGTTCATATGGTGCATGGTTTACATAAATACAAGTGATAGGGAAAGTCAAATTTTAATTCCTTGAATTAGTGTAACAACTAAATCTTCTTTTCCAAGTTGAATAAAAGTTACTCGGACGTACGTATATTAACTTTTAAGTAAAAAACTTATTAACGTGACCTTGTTATATCAACTATTGATGTATTAAATGTGTTCCACAATGATTAGCGGGCCGTTTCTATAAGTTGTGTATACTTTGTAAGTAGTTTACTCGTGCACATCTCATAAAGTATTTTACCCAATTCATTGATTTTCTTAACAATAATTTCATAACAAATTAACACGTAACTACTTTAGAATAAAAAATACATAAAAATAAATTCGGTACAATATGTCAAGATCTTAACCTTTGATTGATCCCATGATGCATTGCATTTGCATCCACTATTAACTTCCAAAAACACTCACCTCTCTCTCTCTCTCTCTCTCTCAACAAAGTTAAACCACTAAAAAGGGGAAGAAAAGCAAATGTAAGAATAAGAAACAAAATCATTCATATTTTGAATTGGAAGAAAATCCATGAACATAGCCTCCTAATATTTTCTTGAGATCTTTAGCTACATCCTCGTATTCAAGTCTCCCTCCAATATTACACTTGGCAAGCAATCGAAAAGCTGCTTCTTTTCTCATCACGATCTTCATTTTCTCCCACTTTTCTCCTCGAATCCCTTGTTTTCAAGTAAGGGTCTCGACTCGAACTCAAACTCAAACCTCTCTATTTTCTTCAACCCATTCCCATATCCGAGTTGTGACCGGAGAACCGGCTCACTTCCGGTTCTTGGGCCCGAATTGAACGAGGGCAATATAGTCTGCAGAAAATCAAGCATTTTCAGAACTCTGAAAAAGATGATGAGAATTATAAATTTATAATATAGATAGATGTGAGTTTTGGTTTTGATGAGTAAGAAATTCGAGAATTAATCCTACATTTATATAGGTACATTCGAGAAATATTATATAGTTATATGATAGATTTGTATCTTCCCATAATATTTGTTTGGGGGTAATCCCCATCATCTAATTCTATTGCATTGGTCCTAACTGTTTTCTTATTGGGATTTGAGGAAGATTTACACTCGCTTTTCCACGTCTATTAACGAAAGAGCTATCTCAATTAGTGGAAGTGGAAAAATAAATTAAAGTGCCCCACTATCCAAAATCCTATAATTGTCAAAGAATTAATGGAATTGTACTTTATGGTCAATAGTCAACGTGTAAAATAATAGTAGTAAGACATTGCATGTATCAATCTGTCTATATCTATGTTTACCATGTCATATATAATTGTACTTGTTTAGTTTCCATGCAATTTCTATTTATTTGGAATTGGCCATAAAAGTAGTCAAAGAATTCTATATATCCATCGGTTACCAAACTTCGTTTTATAGTTTTTATTTGTTGTTCTTCATTAATAATTACTCATTTTGTCCCACTCTACTGAGCTTATTTTTATTAACCTGAATCTATTATTATAATCAAATAACTCAAGTAGAGTGGACAAAGAAATACATAAAGAACATATTTAAGACCATGACTCGTATAAATATTTATACAACTTAGCAATTTCAATGATTAATTGCTACAATATTAGTGTAAGTGTTCTGGATAGTTTTACTTACTATTTTATTTTTATTTTTAAATTAGGAACTTACTAATAAAACTAAAACACAATATAATGCGAAGAATTTTGTGTACAAGTAGCATAAAGAGCTAGTGATCCAGCTAAAGTTAAAAAGTTAGCATATACTCCCTTCGGTCCCATTGATAAAGGGCTAGGTGGTCAAATAGCCCTTTATCAATAGGACAGAGAGAGTACAAAACTTACGTTGATTAAAAAGTTATGATGATCTTCAAATAGCAATTTGTAGGAATATGAAGAAAATAATATGAAACATGTAAAATAAATTAAAACTTAATTGTATTAAGCCATTAATTATCTGCAGTAATTAATTCATATATTGTTAGGTTTCATACGTACGAATCACAGCGGAAGCATCGAGTTTATGAAACCATATTCGATCTAGATATACGATCTAATTTACGTGCTAGAGATTATACACATATATGAACGAAAATACGATACTTACGTGTTGTCTTCTCGTATTCCCAATATCACGAACCGCTACTATGGTATCCACGTGAAGCCGTTCAATCGTGTGGAACAATTCCGGAGTGATATCTTCCCTTTGAAAGCTAGGAAATCGCCGAGAAGAATCGAAGAAGAAGAACGTGCGTCCTTCTTGCCGTGTGCGTGCGTGCGTGAGTTGTTAGGATTAGGATTAGGTTTTCTTTAATATGTTTAATTATTTATACTAACCCACATTAACCTAGTTAATGGGCTTTAATATAAATAAACACTTAATAATTAAGTCCAACTTAATTATTAACTTAAACCCATTAATACCAATATCAAGTCCATATTTCTTTCAATCTCCCACTTGGACTTGTATTTGAAACAACAACTAAGCACCACACAATCACCCATTAACACGATCAACAACAACACATAAAGTGTGACCCTATAGGCCTTCATTATCGACGATAACCCAGTTAAAGTCTATACTAAACTCCTAGACTGCGTAGTATAGCGAACTCGATATATGAAGAACGTTTACGCGGATTCGCAAACTGGACCTTTATATGAAGTGTGTATGATATCCCTTCATTCACGTAACACTCGGTTAAGCCTTGGATTTGCTAAGTGTCTATCCAAATAGCTTAACCATTTTACTCTCATCTTTATCAATTGATCCTTGATGATCATATTCAATTACTATAATTGAATATATCACGTGCACTGGCCAGTGACTTAGCAATCAATTAATATAGAGAATCTGGGTGTTACTCTCGAATTTAATCGATGAATGAATCCTATTCTTGGCCCAACTACTATCTTCGATTACATCCTGATGTATCCAATCCAAGCCGTATCTACCCCAAATGGAGTGCAAGCTTTGAACTTGGTCAAAATACACCATTTTGCAAACAAGATAAGCAATGACCTCAAGTCAAAGGACTATCATATACTTCACACACCAATAAACTATAGACACTAGAAACAAATAGTTTAAAGGTAGGGTATACCAATACTCTCCAAAGTATCCATGTGTCCATCACGAGTATCCAATACTATATAGAGGTGAGAACCACTATATTCTCTAAGAACGTGATGCAGACCCCATGCCAACCTATCACACATCATCAATATCCCATTCTTGATGATTCTTGGTTGGAGCTATTTTAAAGTTAAACTATATCATTAATGTCTCACTCCATCAATGACAGTCTTAACTCAAGGGAACAAATCAACAAGAATATTTACAAACAATTAAAATAAATATTCAGAGAAATGTGTATGCCAATAACAAATATCATCAAATGAAAACGTATACATATAAATGTGATCAAGTTTGTGCGTCTCAATTACAAAATTGTTTCTAAGACATGCAAACATCGGACTCCCACTAACCTAAAGCATATCTCCAACATATCTAATACCCAAGCTCTCAAAATGACTCTTGTGTTTTGCAACACACAATGGCTTGGTAAGTGGATCTGCTAGGTTATCATCAGTGGGTACTCGTTCTAATTTCACATCGCCCCTCTCTATTATTTCTCTGATCAGATGGTACTTTCTAGGGACGTGCCTGTTTTTGTTTGTAGCCCTAGGTTCCTTTGCTTGTGCAACCGCACCAGTGTTATCACAATACAAAGGTATAGCACTACTGGCACTCGGAACCACTCCGAGTTCTTTCAAGAACTCCCTAATCTCAACAGCCTCCTTTGCCGCTTCAGATGCAGCAATATACTCAGCTTCGGTGGTTGAGTCTGCAGTAGTGTCTTGTTTGGAACTTTTCCAACTAACTGCACCACCATTGAGGACAAACACATGTCCAGACTGCGACTTATAGTCATCATGGTCTGTTTGGAAGCTAGCATCAGTATACCCAGTAACTGATAACTCTTGCTTTCCACCATAGACTAGAAGGTATTCTTTAGTTCGTCTAAGATACTTAAGAATAGTCTTGACAGCTTTCCAATGTGCCTCACCGGGATTTTGCTGAAATCTGCTCGTCATGCTAAGCGCATAAGCCACATCTGGCCTAGAACTAGTCATGGCATACATGACCGATCCTATAGCTGAAGCATATGAGACCCTCTGCATGTATTCAATCTCCTTGTCTGTAGAAGGACTATCCTTCTTCGACAATTTGATACCATGCCCCATCGGAAGACTCCCTTTCTTGGAGTTTTCCATGGAGAAACGCCTTAGCACTCTGTCGATGTATGTGGACTGTGACAGCCCTAACAACCTTTTGGATCTATCACGATAGATCCTAATCCCAAGGATGTAACAGGCTTCACCCAAATCCTTCATCTTGAAGGAATTAGACAACCATGTCTTGACAGATTGCATCATAGAAATATTGTTTCCAAGTATCAAAATGTCATCAACATATATGATAAGGAAAACAATGTTCCCACCCTTACGTTTACTATAAACGCAAGGATCTTCTTTGCTTCTGACAAAATCAAACGACTTGATAGCTTTGTCAAAACAAATATTCCAACTCCTGGAAGCTTGCTTTAGTCCATAAATAGACTTTTGTAGCTTGCATACTGCATTTGGCCTAGACTGAGATGTAAAACCTTCAGGTTGTGTCATATAGACATTACCTTCTAATTCTCCATTGAGAAATGCAGTTTTCACATCCATCTGCCAAATGTCATAATCGTAGTATGCAGCTATCGCAAGTAAAATCCTAATGGACTTGATCTTTGCAACTGGCGAAAAGGTCTCATCATAGTCAATGCCCTCGCGTTGACTAAAACCTCTTGCCACCAACCTAGCCTTGTAGGTTTGTATCTTGCCATCTGCATCGGTTTTCTTCTTGAAAAGCCATTTGCAGCCTACGGGTTTTACCCCGTCTGGCAGATCAACCAAGTTCCAAACTTGATTGGCATACATCGAGTCCATTTCAGATTTCATGGCTTCTAGCCACTTCTCCGATTCAGTATCGGATACTGCCTCGGTATAGGTCCTCGGTTCATCATCGTCTACCAAATCTCCATCATCTTGGTTCTGAACCAATAGATTGAGTTTGTTTGATGGTCGACGAATTCTCTGAGGCCTATTGAGTTGGTTCTGCATTTGGGTATCCATATTATCCTGAACGTGAGTAGGATCTTGTGTATTGGATAAACCAACATCATGAGAGCTCTCAGAAATTTTAACTCCATGTTCTTCCCGAGGAGGTGAAGGTGCAACAATTGTATCTTCATCTCTTTGGTGACTCCCACTGTCTAACAGTTGTCTGTTTACGGACAATCCGTCATCAAACGAGTCATCAAATACTCCCACTGAATTCTTGTTCTGACCATCCAACAAGATTTTATCCCAATCGCTATTTTGTGGTTCTCGAATTTCTTCAAGATCTATCACACTGCGAGCTTGTTCCTTGTAGACATAGTCGTCTTCAAGAAACGTCGCATTCCTAGAGACAATCACCTTGTGATCTCCAGGGTGATAGAAGTAATATCCTCGAGTTTCCTTAGGATATCCCACAAAATAACACTTCTCACTTTTAGATTCCAATTTGTCAGTCATCATTTTCTTTACAAATGCAGGACAACCCCAGGTCCGAACATGAGCAAGACTAGGCACTTTGCCCCACCATAACTCAAATGGTGTTCTCTCGACTGATTTAGAAGGAACCCTATTCAGAATATATATGGCACTTTGCAAGGCATGACCCCAAAGGAATATAGGGAGACTAGTGAAACTCATCATGGATCGAACCATATCCAATAATGTTCGATTTCTCCTTTCGGATACCCCATTTAACTGAGGTGTCCCCGGAGGTGTCCATTCCGAACGGATCCCATGTGATTTCAGGTAATCGAGAAACTCTTGGCTCAAGTATTCGCCTCCTCGATCCGATCGAAGAGTCTTGATACTTTTGCTAACTTGTTTCTCGACTTCTAACTTGTACTCCTTAAATTTCTCAAAAGCTTCGGATTTATGTTTTATCAAATAAACGTATCCAAACCTTGAGAAATCGTCAGTAAAAGTTATGAAGTATGAATATCCACCTCTTGCTTGAGTCGATAATGGTCCACACACATCTGTGTGAACCAACTCTAGCACCTCTTTGGATCGTATTCCTTTCCCAGAAAGTGGCTTATTGGGCATTTTTCCTTTTAGACAAGATTCGCAAGCACCATAAGACTCAATGTCAAATGATGTGAGATAGTCTAACTTTCTCAGTCTTGCTATTCTTTTCTCATTGATATGACCAAGCCGACAATGCCAAAGATAAGTAAGATTATTCGTATTACCTAGCTTAGGTCGTTTGTTTGAAACATTGAAATTATTTTGTACACAATCGAGCAAATATAAACCATTCACCAAAGATGCATTTCCATAAATAATCCCATTCATTCCAAAAGAACAAGATCCGTTTCCAAAACGAAAATGAAAACCATCCATGTCTAACAAAGGAATAGAAATAATATTTCTCGTAATCGAGGGTACAAAATAGCAATCATGCAAAACTAGTCTATGTCCTGAAGGAAGATCTAATCTAAAAGTCCCTACACGTTCGGCAGCAACTCTTGCTCCATTCCCAACGCGCAGATCGACCTCTCCGGGCCTCACTTTCCTACTGTCACTTAGCCCCTTCACATTAGAACAAATGTGTGAGCCACAGCCGGTATCCAATACCCAAGAATGTGAGTTATCAATAGACATGTTTATTTCAATTACAAACATACCTGAGCCTGACGAAGAAGCACCTTGTGCCTTGAACTTCGGGCAGTCTCTCTTCCAATGCCCCTTCTGGCCACAGAAGACGCATTGGTCCTTCGATATATCCGGCTTCTTATGAGTACCTCCCTTAGGTTTCAAAGCTACAGCATTGGATGCTGGTTTCTTCTTCTTCTTTTGCTTACCCTTCCCTTTCGAGTTGGGAGCAGCAGAAGAGCTCACCATGAGCACAGCTTTGCCCTTAGAGACAGTAGATTCATAATTTTTCAGCATGTTATGAAGATCTGTCAAACTTGCCTTGGTTTTGTTCATATTGTAGTTGAGAATGAAATTCTCAAATGAACCAGGCAACGAATACAGAATCGAATTGACTGCGAGAGTCTCTGGAAGCTTCAATCCAATTGAAGCCAACTTCTCGATCATTCCGATCATCTTCAGAACATGTTCTGAAACACTCTTCCCTTCAGGGAGCTTAGTTCCAAACAGCTCCTTGCACATGTCAAACTCAAGGTTTTGACTCGGAGATGCATACAGCTTCTCTAAGTGCCGTATCATCTCGTAGGGAAGCATGTGCTCATGCTGCCTTTGTAACTCCACTTCCATGGAGGCAATCATGATGCACTGAGCCGTATATGCGTCGTCCTGATGCTTCTGATGAGCAAAAACGCCCAGCGTTTCATCCTCTTCAGAAGCCTTTTCAGAAGCCTCTTCAGAGTCCTCTTCAGGCACGACCGGGATTGGTTCGTCCAAGACGTACTCAATCTTCTCAAGCCTTAGTACCAAACGCAGATTGCGTTGCCAATCCAAGAAGTTTGACCCAGTCAACTTCATAGTATCCAACAAACATCTTAACGACAAACTCGCCATTATAAATCTGATCAAGAAATAAGAGAAACAAATTAGAACAGTATTTTCAACCATCACATTTATTTCTAATCAAACAATGGCATGTTGTAAGATTAGCTCCCACTAATTTTGACATATAATGCAACCCCAAAATTGCAGAATACGAATTTATATCCAATATAAATTTTAGTGGACCAAGATCCAGGTCTATATTATTGCAGACTCTGCTGAGGCTGATGACTGCAATAATATCACCTAGTAAGCCTCTAAGCTAATTTCAAAACCATTTTGAAACTCTTGGTTGGTTAATCTAATTAACCTGCGTTCTTAAATTATTTTGGACACTGAGGCGCCAAAATAATATAAGTAAGTCAACCCCATTACACGATCGCAAAACAATTTGCATCTATGAAAGAGTCTAAACAATGTCGATTTGAGCAAACACTGGGGTGTAAATACTCTAAACGAAAAAGTTTAAGTACTCAGTCAATTGTAATGGACAACGCGTGCATCCCAGATGAGACTTATATTATTATTTGGGAAAATATGTGATCTAACTGTTCAGCAATATCTAATATTGCTCTTAAACAATTACTGGGCGCCGCCTACCCAGGCATAAAAATGCGGACCACAAATACTGGGCGCCGCCTACCCAGACATAAATAACGGACTACAAGTACTGGGCGCCGCCTACCCAGACATAAATATGCGGTCTCTAACTACTATAGTTATACAATGCAAAACACATAATCCAATTAACATGCTTAAACAAATAATAACAAATAAATCTCTATAAATAAATATATTAATCCAATTAATATATTTATTTACAATTGTAAAATGGGTTTATTTCATTTATATAATTCTAAATTAATATAAATAAAACTTTTATTATTTCCAAAATAATAATAAGATTTTATAAAGAAAACAATAGAAATTAAAATTTGTTCCAAACAAATTAATCTTCTATTTTTCAGCTATTTTACGAAATCTTTTAGCATTTCGGACCATCCGAAATTAAAGTTCATTAATCCAACAAGCTTGATTTCAAAAATCAAGTCATTTGGAGCTAAAAATTTCGTTTAGGCATTTTCTCGAACACGTGATGTGCGCAGAAAATCTACCTATTTTGTTTTCTTTAAAAATTCAGTGTGGTATTTCATCGAACATGTTTTCTGCACTACTAAAGCGCATATACCAGATTTATTTCCGGTGACCATGGCTCCGGGAGAACACCAAAATGTCGCCCATCATCACCACGTTGCTCCAGAATCTTTCATATACCTCAAGAAGGTTGTGGGTGGCTGGAAAACGCGTGCAAGGACGGCGACCAAGCAGCACCGCTGCTGCTGCAACAGCAGCTCGGTACGCCCAGCTTCCCGCCCCTCATGCTGCCAGACCTCGCCCAGCCGACGCGCTCGATGCCTGCCGTCCGTAGTGCCCACAGTCGGGCCGCACAGCAGGCAGCGCGGTGACCACGGCTGGAGCGCCCCTCGGTGCACGGATGCCCAACACCCAGCGCTCGAGGACCTGATGTGGGCTCGGCTTCGTTTCGACCTGCCCCAGGCACAGCCACGAGTCTGAGCCTTGTCCCGCGATGGTGGGCTGCCCATCGAGCCAAGATGGTGCAAGATCGAACCCTAGATTTAAGAGAAAATCCGCACCCTCCACGTGTTCGATGAAACGTCACAAAGGCTGTTCCAAACTTGCCTTGTGAATGCAGCGCCCACCAAATGTTCGATAAAATTTCTCAACGAATTTTCAGAAGAACTCCAAGTTTTTCTTTACGAAAATTGTGTTTCGATTTTCATCAAATAAAATCTATAAACCCATAATACATATTGAACACGAAATATAGATCATAAATCGAGCCCTAGGCTCTGATACCACTGTTAGGTTTCATACGTACGAATCACAGCGGAAGCATCGAGTTTATGAAACCATATTCGATCTAGATATACGATCTAATTTACGTGCTAGAGATTATACACATATATGAACGAAAATATGATACTTACGTGTTGTCTTCTCGTATTCCCAATATCACGAACCGCTACTATGGTATCCACGTGAAGCCGTTCAATCGTGTGGAACAATTCCGGAGTGATATCTTCCCTTTGAAAGCTAGGAAATCGCCGAGAAGAATCGAAGAAGAAGAACGTGCGTCCTTCTTGCCGTGTGCGTGCGTGCGTGAGTTGTTAGGATTAGGATTAGGTTTTCTTTAATATGTTTAATTATTTATACTAACCCACATTAACCTAGTTAATGGGCTTTAATATAAATAAACACTTAATAATTAAGTCCAACTTAATTATTAACTTAAACCCATTAATACCAATATCAAGTCCATATTTCTTTCATATATGACATGAAAACATTTATCAATCTACAACAAATTCTAATATACTCTGCTATCTTTCAAGACTCAAAAACTTTTAACTAATGTTCTTTTCTATTGGTAGAGAAACCAATACATTGGCCACATCCTCAAATTGAAGAGCCCCTCCATTTTTACGCTTGGATAATAGTCGATTAGCTTCTTCTTTCGTCATCAAAATCTTTACTTGAACTGCAGGTTTCCCTCTCGAAACTTCGCCTTCTTTTGCATTTTCCGCCTCAGTGTGTTTCTTGATTTCATCATTTTGAATCAATGGTTTCGATTCAAAATGCACTTTCTTCTTCACCTTGACAGAGGCTGTCTTCCTCTTGTTCAGATCTTCTCTGCGTACGAACTGTTGTACCTTATGCTTCGATTGTTGTTCGGGAGTAAGATGTTGGAGAGGATTAGTGAAAAATGTATAGCAAAAGTATGTATATTTAAAAATTAATTTGGAGGGAATGTATTGTTTTCTGTTAATTAATGTTGAGTAGAAGCATTGATGATTAGCATATTTATAGATGTAACAATTATTTGACGGGACTGGTTGGACCATAATATGGGCAACTTGGTCTAATAAATTAACAGTCAACATATAAGTAATGACAACTCTTGTTACGGTAGGTTTAGTGCGTTGAGAGATATGCTATACCTTGAGGCATTTCTTCAAATTGTTCTTAAAATAGAAGATACGCGTATGATGATATGACCGTACACATATATTGCTTATCTAATTAATTATACTCCCTCCGTCCCGCCGAAATGACCTTATTTTCCTTTTTGGGCCGTCCCATTGAAATGACCTTGTTTCCTAAAAAGAAAATAATTAGTGATTTAAAATAATTAATTAATACATTAAAAAATTAATTAATGACTTTATCTTCCTTGAATTACTTATTTAATATTAAATATATTTATAAAAAATTCAAAACTTTAATTATCAAACATACTTTACGAATTAAACACTCTCTCCTTAAATCCCGTGCCAAAAAGAAATCAAGTCATTTCGGCGGGACGGAGGGAGTATTATTGTTTTGACGTGTATGATGACAGACATTAGACAATATACTGTTACCAGATAGTACTACCTCCATCCCATTTATTAGGCCACTTTCACTTTATTGACTTTTTCGGCACGCATTTCCACCGAAACCTAGTACGGGTTTTAAAATATAATTTTGAAGTATCGTTTCTTTTACGGGATACTATAACACTTATAGTATCCCGTAAAAGAAACGATACTTCAAAATTATATTTTAAAACCCGTACTAGGTTTCGGTGGAAATGCGTGCCGAAAAAGTCAATAAAGTGAAAGTGGCCTAATAAATGGGATGGAGGTAGTACAAGAAAGAACCTCAGTGTACCTTATAGAGTGTTCACACGTGAAATACACGAATAATTGTCGCAAATTTAGGAAGCTTTTACTTAGGGGTTTTAAGAGTGGATGTGATTCTATAGACAAAAACTTGTGTCAGCCGGAGGCACCGTGCGGCCGGGCCCAAAGTGTCAATCTTTAATACAGAAAAGTGTCAATCTATATGAATAAAAGTGTCAATCTTTAATATAATTATTTTACGAATAAAATGACAATTTTTAAAAGTGTTAATCTTTATACAGAAAAGTGTCAATCTATATGAATAAAAGTGTCATTGTTTTAGCGCGGCCGCACGGTGCCTCCGGCTGACCCAAGTGTGTCCCGATTCTATATCGTGTACTAATTGTATCAAAATTGATTTTTATTGATTGTTTTTTTTTTTTAATTCCGATGTAATATGATTTAGTTTAATATTATATTAATTTATAATATTTTATTAATTCAATAAGGTATATAATATTTTTTTAGTATTTTGTTCTTCATTTTTTACTTGAAATCAAATACTTAAAAATAAATAAGAACCCCTAATTGAATTGGTGAATTTTAGTCAATTAGTGTAATGTTATATTGAATCGTATACCGAGAATTTGAAGAAAAATGAATAAAAATTAAAAATAATTGATTTTGGTACACGACTGAATCACTGATACACTGTAATGGAATAGGGGATCTCATTTGTTTTGAATGGATGAGATCTTCTATCTCCAGTATAGTGTACCAACTATATATCAAAATCGATTACTTTTAGTATTTGTGTGTGTGTGTGTTGGCCTAGCGGTAAAAGTTAATATATGGGTCAAAGATCTCATATTTGAGTTCTCAATGGAGCAATCTTTTAAATTGCATGCATGTTAATTGTTTTAAAAAAAAATGTTTACTTTCAATATTTTTATAAAGTTTATAATATAAATAAAAAAATTTATAAGATATAACAAATCATATATTTGGAGTAATAAATTATATACCTGATTTTGAATTTATCAATATTATTTATAAATTTGGGACAAATTTGAGACATTAATATTATGATTGAAGATCATATATATTCAGTACATTCTCTCCTTACTCACTTGATATCTATTGTGTTAGAACTAGTATATCTTCGTCGAAATACGATGGAAATCATCTCATGTCACAAATTTTAAATAAAATACTCGAGATATAATAGATATATTTATTTTAAATGATAATATTGGGAAAAAAAATCATTAGAAAAATTGTTAACATTTAACTATATCAGAAAAAATAAGTCAATAATTAAGGGACAATATTTCTCGTTTAGTTTTACATATTTTGAATATCGGGTCCAAAGGAATTCAAGCGTAGTTACATATTTCAAAGTTTAGATTTACAAATTAATTTCTAAAATAAAAATACTATAATTAGTTATCTGGCACAATTTACTTGACCATTTAATATTTTGACGTAAAATTTATAGTGTCTACGATAGGTCAGTTGGGTTTTATGTATAGTAGGGATATGGTTGAGATCTGCAAATAATGCAAGAAGATTGTCCTAATAATGAAATGAGATCTTGATTATTTATATCTTAAAGGACATATAGTTTAAGTCGTAAAATTTGACAGCAAGATAGAGCGAAATCTCATTGACATTTGCAACAACAACAAAAAAAAAAAAAAAAGGTAGCTCTAATAGTTTGTTTAAAATTGTAATATGTCCACTTTATGCCTCATTATTTCGTTAGAATGTCATGGACTTTTCTTCTCCTTTCGTCTAGAATGGAACCTCAGTCTTTGCAAGGGTTTTTTTTTTTTATTTTATCCTTATTTTTGTGCTTAATATATCTCAAGTTGCGTAAAACTTGAATAAAAGTTATAGCCCCGTTTTTATTTATTTATTGGAAACTAGATCAATTTTTCATAATTTACTTTGTGTTCTCTTTGATGAAAAAAAATGAAATAGAGAGATATGAAATTGATGAATTTTTTTAGTCCATAATATGGTCACTAGTTGTTTTATTTTATGGAGTATTTTTTTAGGTAGAAAAGAGCTGGAAAATATTAGTAGTATTATTTATTTGGCTAGAGCCGAACAAGTAAGCATAAGAAAATTTTACATTAGACACCATATATTCTTTATAAAAAAAAAAAAACATTTTATAAAGGAAAAAAAAACATTTAGAAACTACTAGTACTTTTTTTTTTTTTTTTTTTTTGCTCAGGAAAAGAAATGCCTCATTCAAAACACAGAAAAGGCACAAGAAATGCCGATACAAAAACAACACAACAACACGTTCTGCACCAGCGATTACATCAAATGATCCAACCCCAAGCTTCTTCCCAACAAAACAAAAAGGAACACTCCACTATCAAAGGTCTGTACCTTGCCTAATTCCACAGAACTCCCACGCCTCTGTAGCTCCGGAGAAAACATTCAACCGTTCATCCAAAGCTCACATAAACGAGATCTACTCCACGTCTCAAAGACCCAACTCGAATCCACTTCTCCCCGTACCAAACACCAATTCCAAAAGCGACACATTATCTCTTCCTTCACTCTTCGAAAGTTCCATTCTATTTGTTCGAATCGAACCTCGTTTCGCCATTTCCACCAAACCCACACAATACATAACCAGAGGCCACTCAAAATAATTCTCGATTTACCTCCTCCAAAAAGGTCAATGAATTGAACAAAGTGGTCGCCTAAGGTTGCCGGCGCAGCCCAACTCACCCCACACCATTCCACCATGTTTTGCCACAGTTTTTGAACCTCCAAGCAGGCAAGGAAGAGATGACAACTCGATTCTTCCTCCATCCTACAGCAGCAGCAGATTCGTTCTTCCGTCGGCAGATCAAAACGTTTGCTGAGATTGTCGATCGTCGGCAACCTGTTTTGAAGCAGCCGCCATCCCGTAACTTGGGCTTTAAAGGGGGCAGCCGCGTCCCACACCTTGCTGGGCCACTGCAGCCTTCTCTCCCTCTGAACTCCATGCCTTCTTCTTATGGCCAGCTTCTCATACGTGTTTTTAACCGAGAATTTGCCGCCAGGCGATCCTCTCCATTCCCACCAGTCCGCCCTACCCTCCGTCAGGGGGACCTGCTGTATAATCTGTTCAAGGTCTGTCACCCCAGCCAACTCAGTGTCGCGGAGCTCACGTCTCCACTCCAACTGCCAAACCCATCCTTCCTGCGTCCATGATCCCATCTCACTCACCTTTGCCAATTGATTAGTGCTAAGATGAAAGAGGCGAGGGAAGCGGGCTTTCAGCGACATCCCTCCCATCCAGTTCCCTTCCCAAAAATCCGTGTCGTTGCCATTTCCCAACCTCTGCGTCATATTCTCCCAGAACCATCTACCTTCGATGCCTTCCACCATAGATGAGATTTTCTTCCACCACCCGGATCTGTTTCCCCCCTGCCTATCTCCGCCTTCCCCTCTCTTTGCCCAAAGAGGAACACCATGTCTAGAAACAATGATTCGCTTCCATAAGCTCTCCTCCCCCGTTATGAAACGCCAAACCCATTTGTATAAAAGGGCACGGTTAAAGGAGATCAAATCTCGAAACCCCAGCCCTCCCTCCTGTCTTGGCCTGCAGAGATCTTCCTATTTGATCCAAGCTAATTTTCTAACCCCTTCCTCACCACCCCATAAAAAGTTGCTCTGAATTCTCCTTAACTTCTGCGCCACCGTCTTTGGAAGAGGAAACATAGACAGCCCATAAATTGGCATAGCGAAGATAATCGATCTAATCATCGTGATCCTACCTGCCATCGACAAAGATTTAATATTCCACCGCCTGATCCTCCCTTTCACCTTTTCCACCACTTCCCGCCAGCCCTCCGTCCCTCCCAATCTACCTCCCACCTTCAACCCCAAATAAGGAATTGGAAGGTTCCCGACTCGACAGCCCATCCCCTCCACCAACTCCTCCACCTCTTCCCTCCCCATATTTACCCCAAAGGCCCAACATTTCTCGAAATTAACTGAAAGTCCCGAGGCTAGCTCAAAAATCTTTAATATCCATTTAATAGCCCTGACATTTTCCTTTACCCCGTCAACAATAAACATGGTGTCATCGGCATACTGAATATGAGAAATTAGGACCCTATTTCTCCCAATTTCGGCCGCCTTCAACAACCCTCTATCCACCGCCCTTCTAACCAGTAGATTAAGCCCTTCCGCCGCCACTAAAAAGAGGAATGGCGACAAAGGATCCCCTTGTCTAATCCCCCGTTCTAGCTCGAATTCCCCAGACGGGCTAACATTAACAAGCACATTCGCCTTTGCCGTCGAAATGCATTCCTTGATCCAAATCACCCACTTATTTGGGAAATTCAAATTTTCATAAAATCCAGCAAGTAATCCCAGCAAACAGAATCGTACGCCTTGGCAAAATCGACCTTGAAGAAAAGCCTTCTCCTTTTTGACTTCTTCGCATCCTCAATCGCTTCATTAAGAACCACGACCCCGTCCAAGATGAACCGATCCTTTATAAAGGCTGTCTGAGCCTCTCCAATCACCTTTCCAATCACCAACTTCATCCTTCTCGCTAAAACTTTAGCAAGCATTTTGTAAATGCTCCAAACAAGAGATATTGGACGGAAGTGATTAAGATTGCTTCCACCTTCTTTCTTCGGGATCAACGTGATAAAGGTGGAATTAATTCCTCGGATCAGCCTGCCATTAGTGTGGAACTCATCAAAAAATCTGATGACGTCATCTTTAACGACCTCCCAGCTCCTCTTAAAAAAATCCATGCCGAAGCCGTCTGGTCCCGGGCTTTTAGAACTCTCACAGCCCCACACCGCACACTTTATCTCCTCTTCCGAAAAGTTTTTTAAGAGAAGCTCGCTATCCGCCTCGTCCAACCGGGATTCGAACAAGTCCGAGGGCCATTCCACTAAGTTAGCAACCTTCTTCCGAAACTGATTTTTGAAGAAACCTTTGACCGCTTCTTTTACTTTCTTCGGTTCTTCGCACCATTCCCCGTCGATCTCCAAACCCAATATCCAATTAAAGATCTGCCTCTGTTTTATTGCCTTGTGGAAAGTTTTACTGTTAACATCCCCGTCTTTGAGCCATCGTAGTCTGGCCTTCTAAGCGAGCAGACCCCTCTTATTATTCAGCTGCAAAATCAACTGGGCTGTAATTTCTCTCCTTCTTGTAGCTTCCTCCGTCGATAAGCCATCCCTATCATCTTTGATGTCAAGATCATGAATATCCTTTTGCAGCGTGGAAATCTTATCATCCAAGATCCCAAAATGCTCCTTATTCCAAATTTTGAGCTTTTCTTTTAGGCGTTTCAACTTTTCTTTGAGAACGAAACCTCCCCACCCATCTAGACCTTCTTCCCGCCACGAGGCCGCCACCACTTCCCGAAACTGTGGGTGGGAATCCCACGCATTAATAAATCAAAAAGGCTTGGGCCCCCAGTCCTCTTGCCTAATTTGGAGTATGATCGCGCAGTGATCCGAGACGGATCTCGGAAGACCACGCAGCCCAGTATCACTCCACCTCTCCGCCCTACTTTTCGTTAACCAAGGCACGATCGATTCTGCTTTTGCATATGCCATTAGGCTTATACCAAGTGTACTTTCTCCCTTGAAGTCCGACATCAATCAAACCGTTGCTCTCCACAAACTCTTGAAACTCAAAAATTTCCCTTGTTGATACGTGCCATCCGGAACCCGCCCTTTCACTAGCGTCCAGAATGGAGTTGAAGTCTCCAATAATGCAAACGTGCGTTCCGGATATCTGTGCCAACACCAAACTCAGCCTATCCCACAAACGCATCTTCCCTTCTCTGTAGCAGAGAGCGTAAATATTGATAATGCATAGGTCTTCTTGTGTCGCCTTCCACCACCCATTAACGATGACCGCCCCTCCCAAATTCCATGAGCTCACGCACGTAAATTTCCTCTCATTCCAGCATGACAATATCCCTCCCGATCTGCCCACTGCCCCTTCCGCACACCATCCGATCTCCATGTCTTTCCAAATCCTCTTACTCTCCCGATCGGAGAACGACTCCATCTTCGTTTCCTGCAGGCAACAAAAATCCAATTTGTATTTCAAGAAAAAATCAGCGACCTCATCCTTTTTCGCGTCGCTCCCAAGCCCTCTTATATTCAATGAGCCGATCTTCATCAAACCTCTGTTCCGCCTTCTCCCTGCCCTTCTGTGTTGTTCTCCATTCTTTCAAAGTATTCCAGCACCCTCTCTTCCCCACCTCGGGCCGACAAACCCAGTTGTTTTCCAAAATTCCAGCATTCCGCTCCCGGCCCCGTCGCAACATCAATGCCTTTTCCACTCTCTCTCAATCTGTGCCCCATTTCATCCGGCTTCTCCCAATTGCCCGAGTTGCCATCCTTATTTGACCTCTTCCTCCCGTCCCTCGCCATTTCCTTACTCAATTGCTGATTTTCTTCGACTAATTCCTCCCCCCTTCCGGAAACCCTGTCGTGATTTCTGTAATCTGAAATAGCGATGTCTTGCGGCGTAGACATAGATCTACCCAAATTCAACCCGTTCACTTCACTTTGCTCATTCACTTGGGCCCACGCAGAATTTGTGCCCCCTTCCCTTACTAGAGGCCCAAGCCTTTTTGTTTGTAGCTCAACTTCACTAGAACTGCCCCCTTTACTTAAACTTGGCCCAACAGTTTCCAATCCTCTCCGAGGCCCACTAGAGCTATTGAGATGCAGCCCACTCATTCTTGTCACGGGACCCCTGCAAGGACGTGCGCCGCCAAAGTCATGATTATTCTGGGACGTCTTTTCGTGTTCCGAGGTGACAGCAACTGCCACCCTCATCGCACGCGGGGCGGAAGTCGAAGCGATCTTCCCACCAAACTCCGAACCTCCTTTGCACGTCGCCGGCATCGTCGGTATCCCCATGCAGGCTACCGTTGACGCTGAATCAACGCTGCCTAGCTCCTCCAAAAGTCCTTCAACAGAGTCTGAATCAGTTTCCCAGCCACCTTGAAGAAGATTTTCTTTTCCCAAGCAGCACACCTCTTCGATTCTGATATTGAAGGACTCGCCATCGATCTTGCAAGCAAGGTTTCCGTTGAGCGTATTCAGCCCCGTAAGAATCCTCACAAAAGCCGCTTCGAGATTCCGCCGAGATTCTGTGACTTCATGAACTTCAACCACTCTACCCAGGTCGGAGCAGCCCCAGCTGAAAAACCTCCTCGACCAAGCATGCAGAGGAGCTCCTATCCATTTCGTCCAAACGATGCGCCGTTGGTTGACGTCTCTACTCCTCCATGGCCTCCACCAGTCAAACCAGAAATCCGCCCACTCTTGAAGCCTCCGATCACCTCCTCCGTTGTCTTCTCCACCAAGCTTTGTATGAGAACCAACCTATCCCCCAGATCAGAGATCTTCAGCTTTCCAGTGCACTCATTTTGAATATCCTCTCCATGAAACTTCCAAAGGAAATCGTCTTTCAGCCTACCTGTTAGGGCCCCTTGCAGCCAACTTCCCTCTTCTTTCGAGCTTTGGAACTCAGGAATCTTCCGCCCCTCCCCTCCCTTCTCCTTCTCACCTTTACCCACCTTTCCCATCTTTGTTCCTCCTTTCACCATGTCCAAATAGGAAGCTCGCCCTTCTTCCTTTTCCGCTGCGACATTGGAGATCTCAATCTCTTGAGCCCCCCTTCCATCCGAGACCTTCCTATCCTCACCACCGCAGACCCCCTCCGATGGTCTCTCGAACCTTGGTACAAAAGCCCTTATGATGTACGAATCAATCCAGATATTGTTCAGCTTATCCAGCAGCTCAAGGCTATTCCAACAGTCGCGAACCTAACAAAACCAAATCTTTTCCCGCTCTTATCCCGTTTACTCTGAAGGAACAGATCCGTTACCCTTCCTATTTCTTCAAACTTTCGACGTAGCCTCACCTCTGAGCATCCTTCAGGGAAGTTTCTGAAGAAGAAGGTAGCTTGATCTACTTTCCTCCTGCCTTCACTCGTCCCACTCCTCCGACGCTGCACCACCCTCCAGCCTCCTTCCATTGGATGGAGGTAGTAGTTAATGTACACGATTAATTAATTGAAAGTAATCAATACACCGAATATCCTTCCATCACTTCTCAAGTTTTCTGCAGTCCACTTCTCAATGTATTGTACACAATAATATTTGCTGCTGCTTTGTAGAATTTCCTTGTGACGGATCAAAGAAGTTGATAGATTAATCGTAATCAGTCATCACTTTTTTAGGGATTAGTTATATTGACCGACTTTTATGTACACTTCCAATTATTTTTGTTATTAATGTCGCATACTACCTCCATCTCAACTAATTAGGGACATCTATTGTAGATTCAAAAATCAAGAGAGTAAAGAATATGTGGCTGTAATTAATTCTGAGGAGAGAAGTTAATTGTAGCCAAATATTTTTTATCATTTTAAAAAATATGTCTAATTGTTAAGACGGACCAAAACGAAATACGTGTCTAATTAAATGAGATGGAGGTAGTACATCATAATTACATTTCTACTCTGTTTTCTTGCAGAAAATAAGGCATTGACTGGTAGTGGTCTAGCTACAACTCCACCTATGTATTATTCAAACCGCGTTAATTTAGATAAATCAGTGAAGTGTCCGTGTCAGAGGGTTAAAATGTTAAATCAATATCAGAGAATTATTATTATTATTATTATTATTATTATCAAAGTAGTTACTTTTAGGGATTAACTCGAATAATAGAAATGTGTCAAGTAGAATGAGACATAAAGATCGGGTATTAATTATTTGTCTTTGATCTTGAAGGGAAAACGGAGCATTTGTAATCAAATGGAAGCAGCTGTGAGTCACAAAAAAAGGATGGAGAAAAACATCGAAGAACTGAAGAATCAAAGAGACGAGTTGAAGAGTTTTCGTAATTCATCGAGAGGAAATGTAGAAAGTTCAATTGAGGTAACGATAAACATGGGCTCGGATGGAATGGAGATTCTGATCTCCCATAACATCGAAAGATCTGATTTAGGGTTATCGCGAGTGCTTGCAGTATTACAAGGCAGTGAGCTCGTTGTGAGTAGCAGTGTTTTGACCAAGGTGAAGGAGAGATTCGTCCACAAAATCCAGGTTGAGGTAAATTTAGTAAGAGTATATGTATGTGTGTGTATATATATACAAGTATTTGTGTTGAATTAGTAATTTATATCTCATAGTATTATTTTGTTTGTGATGTTGCAGGCTAGGGATATGACAGACCTTGAAGTGTTTGTGCTGCAAGATAGATTGAGCAAAGCCACCAAATAATTTGGCCTACCTAGTTTGTGTGATATATAATTCTATAAAAATATATATTAATTATTTGGTTAATTAATCTTTGACTTATTGATCATATTCTTTGTGTCTCTTGCAAAATGTGGAATGTATTTTCGTATGTACATATCCTATTGATATTACGATCAATTCATGTCTTATTCCATATTTGAAACTTGGAGTAATACGGAAATCGAATATTTTCCAAACGTAGAATAGGGCATAGATTAATACCATGATACAAATCTTCAACCTCTCAATGTTCGTCGTAGTAGTCGGACTCGAAAGGCGCCTCTCAAGCTTGCTGATTATAATTTGGGTCATTAATTAGCAGTTTAAGTTAATTTAGCTACTTATTTAAATACGTAGTATTAATTATTTGAGTATTGTGTTTAGTTATTGAGGTTATTTAAGGGCTTAGGTTATCTCCGCCTCTGCTTTTTCTTTGTTTTGTTGAGTCCATGTTGAACGAGAGCCTCTTTAAGGTTTGCTACATTTTTTAGGGCAATATCATCAATAAGAAAATCAGCAGAGACAATTGTTCTAGAATTTTTCCAAGTTTATTAACTTTAATTACGATACTCATTAATATTCCTGCAAAAATAATAATTTTCTGACATATTTAAATCGTGGCCCTAGCCCATGGCTATCTAATAACAAAGTATGCAATCATTTAATCAAAAATCAAATGATATCGATAAAACTATAAATTCAATAGGAGTAAGGTATTTCACCAAATTATGGGGGTGTAGCTCAATTGGTAGAGCGTGCGATTTGCTTTCGTGCGGTACGGGGTTCGATTCCTCGCACCTCCATTTTTATAATATTTTAATAATTATACAGTTAGGTTTTGGCATGATATTAACATATGAAAATGCATATTTAAATCATTACGGAGATTGTCACTTTTATGATTTATCTATAATAATTGAGACTTTTATTCATAACGACTGGCATATTGAAGTTAACACGGGAATTGATGCTTTTATTTATGATAATTGACACTTAGACGAAAATTGGGAGACTAATGAATACTTTATCTTGTGAAATGTAGTATTCTTGTCACTCATAAGATACTGTATAAGTGTATAAGCAACCATATGATTAACACAATTACATGATCAGCATGATTAAATTGAAGAATTCGAGCCCGACAGAATTGGAACTTTTGTTTAGGAAAATTGACATTTTTATTTGCGACAATTGAAACTATTGTTGAAGCAATCTTAGGGGGGTGTATTGGTTGTAGATTTTGAAGGATTTTTTTTTTGATTTCAAAGTATGAGGGTATTCAATTCGGATTTTGAAAAGTCTTTAAAAATCTTGAGGTATTCAATACGGATTCTAAAAAGTCTTAAAAAATCTTTAGGTATTGAATAGTCAACGGATTTTAATACTCTATGGATTTCTTTTGATTCTTTTACAAAAATATGAATAGATTTCACTCTCCAAAATCTCTTTTAACAACTAGAGATTTCTACAATCCACGATTAATCGTTCTCTAATTTTCTTTAATTCTTATTCCTGCAAAGCTATAATCCATTTTTTCCTTCCTGTCACTGTAGTCTCTTCCACTCGCAATTACAACCACCACAGAAAATTCATCGCCGCAGCCTCTGTCTCTCAACTATTCAAAATTACATTTCATGTCGTTTTACCATCTGTTAGTTTGTGGCTTGAGTTTTTGTAAATTCTGGAGAGAATTCAATTGGAGAATTTCAGAATTTAATCCAGAAATTAACAATTCCAAGAATAGAGATAAAAGACGAAGCATAAAAATATTTGAACCAAAAAGCAAAGGGGGATAAATTGGCGCAAACGCAGAAAAATAGAGAAGAAAGAAGAAACGTGGATGACGAGAGGAGAGTGGGTGGGTCTCGATGGAATTTGAGGAGGTTTCAAAGTAATACTACAAAAATTTCCTTACAAAAGAGTAGTAATATAGGGATAGAGCGAGACTACGATTAATTATATGAATTGGTCCTATGATTATCTCTCCACCGCCCCCTCTTCCTTCATTTTTGACAGACTACGGCTTTTCCTAGACGGATTCTGGTTCAAATCTTCTACTATTTCTTCTCTTAACATAAGATCACGAAATCTAATCTTGATTCATTTATTGGTATGGCTACGGCGGCACAGTGAAGTTCCACGGTAGTGATATTTGTAAGTGGCAGAAGGTCGACACACATCGACATTACCATGCAAATTCATATAAATCAATAAAAAAAAGGATGCTTCACAATCCTATCAAATCTATAAAAATCCATGTAAATCAATTAAAAAAGTCAAACAAACTCTGCATAAAGTTTGTTGATTTTTTAAATCCAATAACTTTTTAAAATCCAAAAAAATCCGACATAATCCCAGTTGAATACACCCCCTTAGTGCGCGTGCTGGGTTGGGTCGGTTGCAACCCGAATTAAGATCCAGCCACACGGTGAGTCTAGACCGGCAAGAGTTTTTGTCTTACATTTTTAGTTCAATTTAATGTTTAATTATTTTTTATTGGTATTATTTCATTTTAAAGAGATATATCAAATTAATTTTAAGAACTATGAAGAGGTTAAAGGAAACGGATTGTGAATGTAATCAAGTACTAGTACTACTATCGATATTATGGGCTTGAGTATAGGCCCAAACAGGGATAAAAGAACTAGGGCCCATTTAATACTTCCGATTTTGCCAATACTTGTTATTCAGATTCAGAGACTTCCATTAAACGCGTTTGTGAAGAAAAGTCGAGAGAGAAGAGAGATGGGGGCAGGGCAGGCGATGAAGAGAATCCCACGCATAAAGTTTCCTCAGCGGCATGGTAAATCCTCAGGTATTTCTATATGCTTAGGTGCTTGAAGAAAGAAATGGGTTCGACTCCCCCCATCTCCAATTTCCTTTTAATTATTTCTATTAGTTTATTCTTTTTTAAGTTTATATATTATTAAAAATAGAATGTATTTTCAATAAGGAGATGTAGGTTATAGGGTGATGTTTGATAGTTCTATGTGCTTGGACGCTTGAAGAAACAAAGGGGTTTGACTCCCCTCATCTCTAATTTTCTTTTAATTAATTCTATTAGTTTTGTTCTTTTTTAAGCTTATATATTATTAAAAATAGAATATATTTTCAACAAGGAGATAGCTCATTATGGTGGTGCTTAATAGCTTTATGTGCTTCGGCGCTTGAATAAACAAAGGGGTTTGACTCCCCTCATCTCCAATTTTCTTTTAATTATTTTTATTAGTTTATTCTTTTTTAAGCTTATATTAAAAATATAATATATTTTCAACAAGGAGATGTAGCTCATATGGTGATGTACATTTCCTTTTTGCACAATATTCTACTCACATGAATGTGAGTCCATCTTTTCACTAACATCACTCACCTATCGTTTATTAGAACTCGTATCGAAAAAATAGTGTATAATAGATATGCATTAAATAATTTTCCCTCCATTTCATCCATAATGATCCTTTTCATTTTTATACGCTATTTTAAAAGAGTTCAATTGACAGCATCGCCTCTTAATTCTCCCTCCCCTCTTTCTCACTAATAACACATCATCCTCTTCTCTCCTCTTTGCCGCCGCCGCCGGCGATTGGAGTGGTGCAGCGAAAATATTTATTATTTATATGAAAATTGACATTAAATTAATTTCTAAAAAAATATTTAATTAGTAGTTATTAAATTCGTTAAACTCAAATTCAATCATTTCAAAGTGCATTAATGTTCAATTTTTTACCTTATCTTTTGATTAATGTTTATTTTCGTTTGTGTCTATGTACGTTCACTATCATCTCCTAAAAATATGATAAAAGAAGATTCGTCCTGATTAAATAAATTTGAAGTTGAGTTTTATAAACTGAATTTTTATGAGAAAATCTACAAATAATTTTGAAGAAAACACTAATGTGAACCACAAAAATCTTATCATAATCCTACTACAATCTGATTCCTCTCAATTTCGTTGAGATACCAATCTTCGATTAATCCCAAGCACTTCGATTAAGACTAGAAATCCCACCATACACCATACATACTATTCATTTGAAATTAATACAACTAGCCTGGCATTAATTACCAATATATTTATTTCATTTTCATATGAGATCTCCTATTAACGTCATATATAAAAAAATGGCAGATTGAAAATCTCCTATACATGCATGTTTATATCGATCATCTACGAATGCAGTACGAAAATGCAATAAAAAATCCTGGTAGAGTTTCCCTCCATTTTTGCCCAAGGAAAGTAGTAGAGAAGCTGCTTCTTTTCTCACCATTGCCTTCATTTAGTCCTTTTTGTCTCCTTCAATTCATCGTTCTGAAGCAAAAGCTTCAATTCAAAATCACATCTCACTCTTCTCTTCAACTCATTCCCATATCCGAATCTTTGATGTCAGTTGACCTGATTTCAACGACATCATAATCAACTGCAGAAAATCAAGCATCTTCAGAAGTCAGAACTTGAAGAAGAAAATGAAATTGATTAAGTTTTTTGCAAGCAATTTAAGAATTAATCGTTATATATAGGGGGGGAAAATGGTGGGTATAAAGTTTCCCATGTTTGGCAGATAATCACAAGCTAAGTAATCTAGTAAATATTGTATTATTGCACCGATTCCATGATATATGTTTCTACCTGTTGCATTTGTCCTAACTGAGAAAGTTGGTGCAATTCCCACTCACGTAAATTAACTGCATGCACTATCTATTTTACCCAGTTTCATACCAACTATATATCGTGTATCAGCCATGGAGTCAGAAAATATTTTCGGCTTAGGCTAAACTTTATTAAATTTTGAGTTAAAAATTTTTAAAGCTTTTATACTACGATTTTGTCTGGTGGTGGAGTAATAATCAATAAGCTTTTATACTACGATTCTAAACCGTAAATCCTTAGTGGCCCTACCACTAGCCATGTACTTCCTCTGTCTCAGAGATATTGACCCATTTTATTATTATATACGTCACATATTAATATAAAAGGGCTCAATATCTCTGAGCCGGAAGAAGTACAAAAATTGTTGTTGTTGTTTTTTCTTTTTTCTTTTTTTTTTTTTCTTCCTTCAATTTTAATATAATATGATATATATTGTGAAGCATAAGCATAGACCGTGCTCAAGGTCCTACGCATTTTGACATTTGGGTGATGTTTTTGGCACGTGTGGTAGTTTCCCGCGGACACACGGACCCGACCATGCGTCTATTGATGTGTTGACGCGATTAGCCATTTTTGTGTTAGAAGATATGAAACAAGATTGTTTTGTGAGAGAGAGATTGTACAAAGGAAGAAATGGTAAAATTGACATACTTCAACCATTAATGTACTTGCGGCAGGTTGGGCAAGTCATCGGTTTTATCGTTTCTAGTGGATCTCGAGGATGTAGACTTTGCCGAACCACGTAAATGTTATGTTCATTATCTTTACTTTGCTTTTCCTATACACTTGTTGGCTACTATACTTGTTTCTAGCTTGATTGTCAAACTTTGGTTTAAATTTTGATCCAAACCCAAACATATTTCTTTAGATGTTTAGCTTCCGCAGTTGATTTTAGATTGATTTACCCAATATATATATTTTTTAATTTCCCATTAATAGCAAGAGTTCATTCATCCAATTATGATAGTATGATTATTTTTTGAACATTCAATTTTATTTTTCCATTATATCAGATTGAGCACATATATATACCCACAAAATGAATCACAGACGCATAAAAATTAAAGTTCGCACTTGTGACATCATTAATAATTAAAGGTTCCATAATTTACACAATATCCTAACACTCGATCTTCTAATTATATGTGTAATATATAGTATATAATACATCATGGCATCATGCTTTATTGCATAAATATGAAAAAAAAGAAGAAGCAATATGCAAATTAATTTTATATGATCATCCATTTTGCAGGGAAAATGATCTGATAAAGAAAGGGTTCCCTATCGTCTATCGGCGAGCGAGCAATTCGCCGGAGTGAGAGCAATGACGGCAGTCGCAGGTACTTCCTGTCGATCACGCCAAATAAGTGCAGAGAGGAAGGAAAAGACGGCTGGAAAAATAGGGTTGATTTATTGATAGTCAACAAAATAATTCTAGTTCTCCTTTTATATCTAAGGACCCTGGTTGATTCGACCTACGATTCGGGAAATAATCAACAAGAAAATCCGAAAATGAGCTTATAATTTTGCTCGACTCAAATAATTATAATTGGGCTAAGCCCGACACAAATAAATAAAAATTACATAATTTAATCTATCTATACGAAATAAAATCTTCAAACTTCTTGGGCTCTCCGTGCGTCTTTTGGTCCTACCGCTCCGTCCCTGTTCATCGAGCCCATCGTTCCCTTTTCCACTTGCATCGTACACTAACGGCTCCGGCTGCTGACTTACTGCTTCATCATGATCATGCGCATGAGGATACGAATTATTCGTATCATGATCATCTATCTTTCTCGGTGGATTGAATGTCGAGATGAAGAGTAGTTTCACCCAAATCCTTCAATTCAAGAATACCTCCGTCCTTACATTTCGACAATAATCGAATTGCTTCTTCTTTTCTCATCACAATCTTTACTCGAAACGAAGATTTCTCCACTTCCCTTTCAAGCAACGCCTTTGATTCAAACCGCACCTTCTTCTTAGCCTTTTCTCTGTGCATCAACCCTTGTACTTCAGGCGTCGATCCTTCAAAATTCATTTTATTAATTGAAGACTACAAATCTCTCTAATATGATAGAAATTTTTAGACAGAAAATATGAGGGGTATATGAATGTGGCATACACATATATACATAATAAAATTTGGATAGGATGAGTAAAGTGAGTCTAGTATGGACAGCTAAGGAATAGTTACGTATTAATGAAGGTACTATTATATTCACGCTACAAACATTTCCTCAATAATGTAAAGTGCACACTATTTGTTTTCTTTTTCAGCTTACAAAACTGTTAATCATACGTCACATTTAACTAATTAAAGTACAAATTATGTTTTGGGAATTTGGGATTTTTACGAAATTAAACATGTGGGAATTCTTTAAGCTTGAAACTACACAAATGTATATAAATTGTCTTGGGAAGTACATGCAAAGTTATTTTAGGAAAACAAATATTGATAAGTTTTATCTAAATGCACATTTAATTTGAGTTCATATGGTGCATGGTGTTACGAAAATAAACACACAAAATACGAAAGCAAGAAAAAACACTCGAATTGTTTACCCAATTAGTCACGAATGGCTACGTCTGGGGGCTCTGCCAAGCCAGAGATTTTCATTAATATTTTCAGATACTGATTACTATGAGAAACCGTTATTTAAATAGCTAAACAAAGCTCTAATCCTAAACCTATTAGGATTCCATTTGGGCCCCAAACGTGGGCCAAAAAAATCGGCTGGGGGGCTACCGCCCCCAAACCTTTGTCCAACTCAGCGGCGAGTTGGATCACCGGTATCGAATTTTAGTGTACAGTTCATTCAGGCTCCATATACCAAACACATGGTTATATAAATACAAGTGATAGGGAAAATCAATTAATGTAACAGGTAAATCTTGTTTTGCAAGTTGAATAAAAATTAGTACTTGGAATGTGGACTTAATTTGTATGTCAGGATAAACAAGAAAATTAAATTAGTCAAAACAAGATAATCCCTAGCTTGATCGGTGCCGAATTTTGAAGCTAGCTACGAAAAGTAAGTTTATCGACTCTAATTCTGACTTTAGACAACATTATTTAATGTTTGAAAAAAAATATATATATATCCACGTAAGTGAAGGATGCCCAAATTAATTTAAAATTACTTCACTTTTCTGATGCTAGAAATCGGCCTCTCTAGCTAGGGCCTTTTTGGTAATTTTTAAATTTGATGCGTTTGATTGTAATTAATTGATAATTTTTTTTAAAGAAACTGAAAATATCATGAGAGATATTTTCAAAAAAAGGAGATGTAGCTTATGATGCTTGATGAATTATAAGTATTTAGGTACCTGAAGAAAGAGGCTCGATTCATCTCCAAATTCTATTAATTTTTATTTGTTGATTTTCTATATTAAATATTATTAGAAAAAAATAATTTTCAACAAAGAGATGTAGCTCATATGGTGATGCTTTATATTTCTATGTGCTTAGATACTTGAAGAAAGAAAGGGGTTCGACTCCCCTAATCTCTAGTTTTCTTTTAATTATTTTTAGTAGTTTATTCTTTTTTTAAGCTTATATATTATTAAAAACAAAATAAATTTTCAACAAGGAGATGTAGCTCATATGGTGATGCTAGATAATTCTACCTGCTTAGGTGCGTGAAGAAATAAAGGGGTTCGACTCCTCCAATTTTTTTATAATTATTTTTATTAGTTTATTCTTTTTTTTTTTAAGCTTATAGATTATTAAATATAAAATATATTTTCAACAAGGAGATGTAGCTCATATGGTGATGCTTGATAATTCTATGTGCTTAGGTGCTTGAAGAAAGAAAGGGGTTCGACTCTCCTCATCTCCAATGTTTTTATAATTATTTATACTAATTTATTCTTTTTTAAGCTCATATATTATTAAAAATAAAATATATTTTCAACACAAAACCGTTAATCATACGTCAAATTTAACTAATTAAAATACTAATCATGTTCTGGGAATTTGATACTTTGACAATATTAATTCCTTGAATTAGTGTAACAACTAAACCTTCTTTTGCAAGTTGAATAAAAGTTACTTGGACGTACGTATATTAAACCTTAAATAGAAAACTTATTGACGTGACACTGTTATATTAGGTGTTGACATATTCAGTATGTCCACAATGAGTAGCGGATCCGTTTCCATAAGTTGTGTACACTTTATAAGTAGTTTACTCGTGCACATCTCATAAAGTCTTTTACACGATTCATTGATTCTTTCATAATAATTCCAATTAACTTCCAAAAACACCCACCTCCCTCTCTCTCTCTCAAAAAAAGTTAAATCACTAAAAAGGGGAAGAAAAACAAACTTAAGAATAAGAAACAAAATCATTTATATTTAGAATTGGAATAAAATCCACGAACATAGCCTCCAGATATTTTCTTGAGATCTTTAGCTACATCCTCGTATTCAAGTCTCCCTCCAATTTTACACTTGGCAAGCAATCGAAAAGCTGCTTCTTTTCTCATCACGATCTTCATTTTTCTCCCACTTTTCTCCTCGAATCCCTTGTTTTCAAGCAGGGGACTCGACTCGAACCCAAACTCAAACCTCTCTGTTTTCTTCAACTCATTCCCATATCCGAGTTGTGATGGGAGAACCGGCTCACTTCCGGTTCTTGGGCCGAGTTGAACGATGGCAAGATAGTCTGCAAAAAATCAAGCATTTTCAGAATTTGGAAAAGATTATTATGAGATAATAAATAAATTTATAATATAAAGAGATGTGAGGTTTTGGTTTTGATGAGTAAGAAATTCAAGAATCAATCCTACATTTATATATGTACATCCAAGAAATTCAAGAATCAATCCTACATTTATATAGGTACAAACCTTCCCATAATATTTGTTTGGGGTAATCCCCGTCATCTAATTCTATTGCATTGGTCCTAACTGTTTTCTTATTGGGATTTGAGGAAGATTTACACTCGCTTTTCCACTTTAAACGAACGAGCTATCTCAATAGTGGAAGAGAAAGAAAAAAAAAAAATTAAAGTGCTCCACTATCCAAAATCCTATAATTGTCAAATAATTAATGGAGTTGTACTTTATGGTCAATAGTCAGCGAGTAAAATAATAAGACATTGCATGTATCAGTGTCTCTCTATGTCTATATTTACCGTATCGTATATAATTGTAATTGTTTAGTTTCCATGCAATTTCTATTTATTTGGAATTTGGCCATTTTATGTAGTCAAAGAATTCTATCTATCAGGGTTACCAAACTTTTATGTTTTTTACAGTTTTTATTTATTGTTCTTCATTATTAAGTACAAAATAAAGAACATACAGTATTTTTTATAATTATTTTTATTAGTTCATTTTTTTAACATTATATATTATTAAAAAGACTATTACAAATAAAATATATTTTAAATAAGGACATGTAGCTCTTATGGTGATGCTTGATATTTCTATGTGCTTAGGTGCTTGAAGAAATAAAGGGGTTCGACTCCCCTCATCTCCAATTTTCTTTTAATTATATTTATTAGTTTATTCTTTTTTAAGCTTATATATTATTAAAAATAAAAAATATATTTTCAATAAGGAGATGTAGCTCATATGGTGATGCTTGATATTTCTATGTGCTTAGGTGCTTAAAGAAAGAAAGGGGTTCGACTCCCCTCATCTCCAACTCTCTTTTAATTATTTTTATTAATTTATTCTTTTTATTATTATATATTATTATAAATAAAATATATTTTCAATAAGGAGATGTAGCTCATATGGTGATGCTTGATATTTTTATATGCTTAGGTACTCGATGAAAGAAAGGGGTTCGACTCCCCTTATCTCCAATTTTTTTTTTAAGTTTCTAGGTACTAGAGGAAAAGGAGTTCGATGATGTAAAGTGCATACTATTGTTTTCTTTTTCAGCTTACAAAACCGTTAATCATACTTCAGATTTAACTAATTAAAGTACACTAATCATGTTTGGGAAGGGATTTTTTTTTCCTGAAATTAAACGTGTGGTAGACAGCTTTGGGAATTCTTTAAGCTTGAAACTATACAACTGTATACAAATTGTGGGGGGCTGAAAAGTGCGTGATATTTAATGCCCTTGGGAAGTACATGCAAAGCTATTTTAGGGAAAAAAGATATTGATAAGTTTTACCTAAATGCACGTTTAATTTGAGTTCATATGGTGCATGGTTACATAAATACAAGTGATAGGGAAAGTCAATATTAATTCCTTGAATTATTGTAACAACTAAATCTTCTTTTGCAAGTTGAATAAAAATCACTTGGACGTACGTATATTAAACCTTAAATAGAAAATTTATTGACGTGTTATTGTTATATCAACCGTTGGCATATTAAGTGGGCCCCACAGTGAGAAGCGGAACCATTTCTATAAGTTGTGTACACTTTATAAGTAGTTTACTCGTGCACTACTCATAAAGCTTTTATACGATTCATTGATTTTTTCACAATATAATTTCATAACAAACACGTAACTACGCTAGAATAAAAATACATAAAAATAAATTCGGTACAATATGTCGCGATCTTAACCTTTGATCGATCCCATGATGCATTGCATTTGCATCAACAATATAATTAGCTTCCAAAAACACCCACCTCTCTCTCTCTCTCAACAAAGTTAAACCACTAAAAATGGAAAGAAAAGCAAACGTAAGAATAAGAAACAAAATCATTCATATTTAGAATTGCAAGAAAATCCACGAACATAGCCTCCAGATATTTTCTTGAGATCTTTATCTACATCCTCGTATTCAAGCCTCCCTCCAATTTTACACTTGGCAAGCAATCGAAAAGCTGCTTCTTTTCTCATCACGATCTTCATTTTTCTCCCATTTTTCTCCTCGAATCCCTCTTTTTCAAGCAAGGGACTTGACTCGAACTCAAACTCAAACTTCTCTGTTTTCTTCAACTCAGTCCGATATCCGAGTTGTGACCGGAGAATGTGTTCACTTCCGGTTTTGAGACCCGAGTTGAACGAGGGCATGATAGTTTGCAGAAAATCAAGCATTTTCGGAACCAAAAAGATGATGAGGATTACAAATTTATGATAAAGAGATGTGAGGTTTTGATTTTGATGAGTAAAAAAATTTCATGAATCCTACATTTATAGACACACATACTATATGTTGCTAAGTCTGAGATTCTGGTATGTTTGGCAGAGGCAAATATTATATAGATATATGATAGATTTGTACCTTCCCATAATATTTGTTTGGGGTAATCCTCATCATCTAATTCTATTTCATTGGTCCGAACTGTTTTCTTATTGGGATTTGAGGAAGATTTACACTCGCTTTTCCACTACAAAAATTAAAGAGCTAACAATAGTGGAAGAGAAAAAAAAAAAATTAAGTGCTCCACTATCAAATCCTATAATTGTCAAAGAATTAATGGAGTTTTACTTTATGGTCAATAGTCAGCGAGTAAAATAATAAGACATTGCATGTACGGACACACTTGGGTCAACCGGAGGCACCGTGCGGCCTGCTAAAACATTTGCACTTTTATTCGTGTAGATTAACATTTTTCTGTATAAAGACTGACACTTTTAAAAATTGGTATTTTATTCGTAAAATAATTATGTTAAAGATTGACACTTTTATTCGTATAGATTAACAATTTTCTGTATAAAGATTGATACTTTGACCCGGACACACTATGTGACCGACCTCACCCAAGTTTTTGTCTTGCATGTATCAGTGTCTCTCTATGTCTATGTTTACCGTATCATATATAATTGTAATTGTTTAGTTTCCATGCAATTTCTATTTATTTTGAATTGGTCATTTTATGTAGTCAAAGAATTCTATATATTCATCAAGTTACCAAACCTTCGTGTTCTTTTTTATTTGTTGTTCTTAATTATTAAGAACATCGTGACTTGCATAAATACGTATATAACTTAGGAATTTCAATGATTAATCACTATTTATAAGTGCAAGTGCTCTGGATAGTTTAACTTACTAATATTTTTTAAGGAACTTACTAATAATTAAAACACGATATAATGCGAAGAATTTTGTATACTCCTTCCGTCATCTTTATATAGAGTCATTTTATTATTTTAATAGACTCATTTGAATATAAAATGACTTTATATAAAAGGGACGGAGGGAGTACAAGATAACAAGTTGTAGTAGCATAAAAAAGTAGTGAACCCAAGTAAAAAAAAGTTAGCATATACAAAAGCTTATGTTGGTTAAAAGATATGATAATCTTCGAATAACAATTTGCAGGAATATGAAGAAATTAATAATATTCAACATGTATAAAAAAAATTTAGCTCTTAATTGTATTAAGCCATTATCTGCAGTAATTAACATTTACCTACAACTAATTCTTGTATATTCTGCTCTTTCAAGACTCAAAAACTTTTAATTAATGATCTTTTTTATTGCTAGAGAAAGCATGATCAACCAATACATAGGCCACATCCTCAAATTGAAGAGCCCCTCCATTTTTTTTACACTTGGATAATAGTCGATTAGCTTCTTCTTTCGTCATCAAAATCTTGACTTGAACTGCAGGTTTCCCTCTCAAAACTTCGCCTTCTTTCGCATTTTCTGCCTCGGTATGTTTCATGCTTTCATCATTTTGAATCAATGGCTTCGATTCGAAATGCACTTTCTTTTGACCTTGAGAGAGGCTGTCTTCTTCTTGTTCAGATCTTCTCTGCGTATGAATTGTTGTACCTTAGGCTTCGATTGTTGTTTGGGAGTAAGATGTTGGAGAAATGTTTGCAGGAAATCCATTTCAGAATTAGTGAGAAGTGTATAGCAAAAGTATGCAAATAATTTGGAGGGAATGTGTTGTTTTTTGTTAATGTTGAGTATAAGCATTGATGATTAGCATATTTATAGATGTAACAATTATTTGATGGGACTGGTTGGACCATAATATGGGCAACTTGGTCTAATAAATTAACAGTCAACATATAAGTATTGACAATTCTTGTTGATTTTCTGAGTAATATTATTGTAGCAATATATATGATTAACTATAAGAAAGTATAGCACTAGAAAGCTTTGACGGATTCAAAATTCCGACATGTATATTTTTTTTTATCACTTATGTATTCTTAAGTATTGTTTTGATCATAGATTTTAGATTTTATCATAGAAACTGTGATTTGTGAGGTAACAAAAATAGCCATACTTGTGAAGTGGAGATGGTTGAGGATGGATTTCTTATAGTATTAGTTACCACACAATTTGGCTAAATTATCTCTGGTCCATTTTATATGTGTTTTTAATCTTTCGATACAAATTTTAATTTTGTAATGATTGAATATTAAAGTGTTTTTGGGTCCCACTTATTAAAATGATTTTTTTTAACATTATTAACTGTAATTTAAAGATCGCGCCACGGAAGACTCGAACTCATAACCTTTGGCCCCGCACATTAACCTCCCTACCGCTAGGCCAACACACGCACACTAAAATGAAAAATTTGTTAACTTTTAAAGTAAAAAGAGAATAATAGATATGAGGTATACGTCCAAAATGGACTACACACATTTACTGTGGCGGCCGGAAAAGAAATATTAAACACATATATCGTGGACGGAAGAGTATTAATTAAATTAATATTTGCTTTGTCCCCAAAAACCATGTCACGGTTTGACCGGCAAAATTTTTAAAAAGAAATGAAATTATATTATTTATTGTGAGTATAAATTGAATCTCACCTTACTTGTGGGGAAAGATTGTTAGTGGTGAGTCATCGATGATAAATGTAGTAAATATGTAATATTTAATAAAAGGTATAAAATGTATTTATTATAATGAGTTCATGTCCAAAAATAGAAAGTATATAATTCTAAAAGACGGCCCAAAATGTAATTAAGAGCATAATTTTCGGGAACGGATGAAAAATATAATTTACGATATACTTTTTTCAAGAAAATAAATAAATAAGAATAATAATAAATTCTTTGATATTGATTTAACTGATTTTAACCCTCTGACACGGACACTTCACTTTATCTAAATTAACGCGGTTTGAATAATATTGTGATGAAGTTGTAGCTAGACCACTACTAGTCAATGTCTTATTATCTGCAAGAAAACAGAATAAAAATGTAATTATGATGTATGTGGAATTACTAACATAAAAATTGGAAGTGTACATAAAAGTCTATCAAGAATTAGTCCTACGAAGTGCAAATTAAGGATGACTAATTACGATTAATTTCCGTCACAAGGAAATTCTAGAAAGCTGCAGCAAATACTAATCGTGTACATTGAGAAGTGGACTGCAGCTAAATGTTTTTTTTCCTTTAAGATTTTTTTTTTTTTAACAAAATTAAAAAGAAAATATGGTGTCTAAATGTTAAATTTCCTTATGGTTACATGTTCGGGTCTAGCCAAGTAAATAATAATAACATTTTGCTACTTTTTTCCACTTCAGAAAACATAAAATAAAATACGTAGGGACCATATTATGAAATAAAAAATTTCATCATTTTCATATATCTCCCTTTCTTTTTTCATCAAAGAGAACACAACGTAAATTATGGATATTACTGTTGTATTTTTATGTTTCGTAAGTTTCATTAGTCAGTTTTCAATATTAAAAAAATTGGGTTATAACATTTATTCAAAATTTACGCAAATTGAGATATATTAAGCATAAAAACCCCTTGCAAAGACCGAAGGATCCATTCTAGATGAAAGGAGAAGAAATTAAAGTGCATGACATTCTAACGAATTATAATGAGTCATGTAGTGGATATTACAATTTTAAACAAACTATTATATATCCTTTTTTTTTTTTTTTATTTGTTGTTGCAAATCTCAATGATTATGATTTCGCCCTATTTTGCTGTCAAATTTTACGACTTAAACTATTGTCCTTTAAGATATAAAAAATCTCGATCTCATTTCTTTATTAAGACAATATTCTTCTGATCATATTATTTACAGATCTCAACCATATCCCTTCTTCATAGTACTATACGTAAAAACCCAACTGATCTATCGTAGACACTATAAATTTGACAAACACTCCAGTGCGGTTTTAAACATATTTGTTGGAGTTCATAATATAATATAATCTCTTCAAGTGTCAATTTATATAAATAAAAATGTCAATTTTTTAAATTCCCAAAATATTCTATTTTTAATTATCGCAATTGTTCAATGACTATTTATGTAACACCTTACAATTGAGCAAAACATATTACAGCACTTGAAGCTATAAATTAATTGTTTTTTTATCGTATTTTCATAAAAGTGTCAATTTATATAAATAAAAGTGTCAATCTATATGAAAAAAAGTGTCAATTTTTTGAATTTCCAAAATCGTCAATTTTTAATTATCATAACTTTTCAATGATTATTTATGTGACACCTTATGAGTGAGCAAAACATATTCCCGCCCTTGAAGCGATAAATTAATTTTTTTTTTATTATATTTTTCGTAAAAATGTCAATCTATATGAATAAAAGTGTCAATTAATTATCGTAATTTTCCAACGGCTATTATGCGACGCCTTACAAGTGAGCAAAGTATATTCCCGCACTTGAAGTGTTATTTTTTTTTTCTTCATAAAAATATCAATCTATATGAACATAAGTGTCAATCTATATGAACAAAAGTGCTAATCTATATGAACAAAAGTGTCAATCTTTTGAATTTCCAAAAATCGACAATTTTTAATTATTGTAATTTTTCAACGGCTATTTATGTGATACCTTACGATTGAGCAAAGCATTTTCCCTCACATGAACCGATAAATTAATTGTTTTTTATTGTATTTTTTGTAAAAGTGTCAATCTAGCTATATAAATAAAAGTGACAATGTATATGAATAAAAGTGTCAATCTTTCGAATTTCCTAAATTGTCATTTTTTTAATTATCATAATTTTTCAACGACTATTTATGCGACACCTTACGGGCGATCAAAACATATTCCTGCCGTTGAAACGATCAAAAAATAATTATTTTTATCGTGTTTTTTTATAAAAGTGTCAATCTATATAAATAAAAGTGTCAATGTACATGAACAAAAGTGTCAATCTTTCGAATTCTCGAAATTGTCAATTTTTTTAATTATCGTAATTTTCCAACAACTATTTATGCGACACCTTACGGGTGAACAAACCTTATTCCCGCCCTTGAAATGATTAAAAAATAATTATTTTTATTGTATTTTTCAAAAAAGTGTCAATCTATATGAATAAAAGTGTCAAGGTACATGAACAAAAATGTCGATCTTTCGAATTCACGAAATCGTGTTAATTGACACTTTTATCAAAAAAATTAAATAATAATTGATATTTTATCTCATTAAGGTAGAATATTTTTTTATCACTCATAAATTGCACTAGTATACATAACCATCGGAATTAATGGTCAAACGAGCGATGTGATAAAAATTGAGGATTTCAAGAATTTTAAAGAATGCCACTTTTGGGACATACTAGCGCCCAATCAGCTTATGTACATACGCCAGAGAGTGAAAAAAAAAAAAAAAAAAAACAGGCACATGCGCATGCACTAATTTAATACATATGGGCCCAGCATTGTAGATGGTTAGCTTTAGGCCCAATATGGAGTTGTGCTGGATCCTGGTTAGCTTTGGGTCCAGCCACACCGGCTGATGGGAGTGTATCCCATAAATTTTACGTCAAAATATTTAATGGTCAAGTAAATTGTGCTACATAACTAATTTTATTTTATATTTATTTTTTTTATTTTAGAAACTTGTAAATCTAAACTTGAAATATGTAAAGGCCGGTTTTATCAAGGTTTTGGCTTTGGCTTGGGTTCCTTTGGACCTGATATTCAAAATATGTAAAATTAAATGAGTAATATTGTCCTTTAATTACTGACTTAATTTTTTGGATGTAAAATTAAATGAGAAATTTCTTAATATTATGATTCAATATAACTCTACACTAATTGATTAAGGTTCACCAATCTCACTAGGGTTCAATTTTATTAGTTACAAAATGAAGAAAAAAATGCTAAAAATATATATATATATATATATATATATATATATATATATATATACCTTTATTGAATTAATAAAATATTGTTATTAGTACACCCTCCGTCCCGTTCTACTAGACTGGATTTTGAATATATGCGAATGTAAAATAATAGAAGCGAGTCTAGTAAGATGAGACGACAAAAGTATAATATTAGACTAAATTATATTACATTAAATTATATATATATATAACAACCAATAAAAGTCAATTTTAATATACACAGTTAGTACACTATATTGAGGACATAGAATCACATCCACTCTCATAAAAAACTAAGTAAAAGCTTCCAAAATTACCGCAACTCACCATATTGACAATTATTCGTTTATTTCACGTGTGAACACTCCATAAGGTACACTGAGGTTCTTTCTTGTACTATCTGTTATACAGTATACTCTATTGTTCTATATTTCTTGACACTAATATTATATTGGGACGTCATTTATTTCTTGACACTTTCTATTTTGGGACGTAGACCACATAATTACTTCACTTTAATACTTTATCACTTTACTTTTTAACACGTTAACACTTTAATATCATTAACAATATTAGTTGGACCCACAATTATACCACTTTAACACTTAATTTATTAATATATCATCAAAATATATTAAACTCCGCGTCAGAATTTTGGGCCAAGAATTGAAGGACGGATGGAGTATTATCTAATGGGAAATTGATAGTCCCATAATTCACTCACCGCCACACTAAACCCGATTATTGACCGAATCAAGTTTATTGATTTTGTTTGAACCCGGTCCATACATAACTTCCGTTAACAACCGTCAAATTGTGTCAAATCAAAAAAGACTCTGACAAAGCCAATGGCATCCATATTTTCACACACGCCAACTTCATTTCAAAATAGTAATGAGGATTATTCAGAATAAAGAGGGAAAGTGAAATTTTATTGGAGCTAATAACATAACGTAATTATTTAAAGATAAACTTTTATCATCAATTATGTTTAAATATCAATTTTTTCTTTGATTAATTTTCAAACAGTCGATACTAGTATTTATTTTTTTTTGATCGGACAAAGTTAGTAGTTAGCGGTTAGTAGTTAGTACATCTCCTAGACTCCCAGAATTACTTCTCCTAGAATTCGTTCCCTCTAGGGATCGAACCCGGGACCTCCTGCTTTGCAGGCAAGTCCCGTGGCCATTGGGCTAAACCCAATGGTTGTCGATACTAGTATTAAATTTGTTCATTCATGCTTAATTATGTTAGATTACAATACTATGCATCATAATATAATCACTTATTTTGAATGGTCTTGTATATAAATTTCGTTGTTATTTTATAATATACTAGTTTATATTATAATGTACATTCAAAAACTATTATTATTATTATTATTATTATTATTATTATTATTATTATTATTATTAGTGAAAATAAAATGGAACTTCACTTGGTTAGTCAATAATCGAGTTCAATCGGTTGAGATCATTAGATAATTAATAAAACGTGAAAATAAACTATTCAAAAATTCGAACCTGGATTAATGAATCAGTAATAATGAAATAAAATTTCAATTCATTAGTCAATAAAAGAGATGAATATGTTGATATCCTAGAATAAATAGTGAAATGAGAAGGAAAAAGCAGTCAAAGAGTCGATCCTGGTATGGTAAATTACATATAATAAAATGTAATATCACTTGATTAGTCACTAATCGAGTTGAATAGGTTGAAATCCTCGGATGATTAGTGAAAGGTGAAATAAATTATTCGAATAGTTGATCCCGGATCAATGGACTAGTGATAATAGAATGGAATTTTAATTCATTAATCATGTCGATCGTGAACATAATTGACTCTTCGACTAGTATACTTCACGTTTCACTAATTATTCGTGGATCTCCAACGATTCGACTCGATTAGTGACTAATAGAGTGAAATCCCTTTTCGTTTCACCAACCCACTAATTCGGGATCGACTCTTCAACTAGTGTGCTTCACGTTTTACTAATTATTTGTTTATATCCAACGATGCGACTAGATTAGTGACTAATCGAGTGAAATCCCTTTTTATTTTCACCAATCTACTAATTCGCGACAACTCTTTGACTAACAGACTTCACATTTCATTAATTATTCAAGAATCTCCACCGATTCGACTCGAGTAGTGACTAATCGAGTGAAATCCCTTTTCGTTTTCACCAATCTACTAATTCGGGATCGACTCTTCGACTAACGGACTTCACATTTCACTAATTATTTAGGAATCTCCACCGATTCGACTCGATTAGTGACTAATCGAGTGAAATTATTTTTCATTTTCAGCAATCCACTAATTCGGGATTGACTCTTCGACTAGTGGAATGAAACGACTTTTAAATTAAATATTATTAGTAGGACAATCAAATTTAAAACTGATACTGTAGAAGTATCAATTTAAAATTGATATTGTTAAGTATATTTTTGAACTTCTTCAATTTTAATGAATTTGGATAGTCTGTTGTCTATGTTGATAAAAAAATGATGTTTATTTATTTGTAACCGATATTTTTTTTTAAAGTAGAGCCAAATTGCTCTATATCCTTTGACATTTAAGTGTACACTAATTAAGCTAAATCCATTTCCGTTTTAAATAATTCACTAATACAAGATCGACCCTTCAATTATAGGACTTGATATAATCATTAATTATCCGAGGATGTAGAGCAATTCAACTAGATTAGAAGACTTCATTTACGTTAAATCCATTTTGTTCACTAATTCACTCATCTAGATCGATCCTTCGATTCGAGGACTTTCATATTTCACTTATTATCCGAGGATGTGGAGCAATTTGACTAATCTAGTGATCAACATTTTTGCTAATTCACTTATCTAGGATTGACCCTTCGATTAGAGAACTCGATCTAATCACTAATTATCTGAGGATGTAGAGCAATTCAACTAAATTAGTTACTAATTAAGCTAAATTCACTTTTTATTTATTTTATTTTTTTATTTTATTACTAATTCTCTATTCTAGGATCGACTCTTCCATTGGAGGACTTGATCTAATCACTAATTATCCGAGCATGTAGAGCAATTCAGTAAAATAGAAATGCGAATTACTGAACTCGTACATATTTTAGTATATACTCGGATAGAAATGCTATAAATAGAAATAGAAATGCTAATATATATGAGTTCAGTAATTCGCATTGTAATTTCAATATTAGTATAAATTTTTTTGATATTATAATTTTGCCATTCTTATTATATTTGAACCTTAATATATATATATATATATATATATATATATATATATATATTCGAATTGAACCTTAATATATATTTTACTATCATATTCTTTATTATTATTATTATTATTATTATTACTACTACTACTATAAACAGACTTTGCTATTAATTTTACTATTATAAATGTAATGGGAATCTATATATATATATATATATATATATATAGTACTATCTCCATCTCATTCAAGTAGTCTCATTTGTTTTTTGACTTTTTCGGCACGCGTTTCCACCAAAACATAGTACGGATTTTAAATATATTTGAATATTTTTCTTTTAAAATATTACGTATATTATGAACATGATTTCAAAATAAATAAATTAGTAATAAAAGGAAATGAATAGTAATAAAAGGAAATGAATGGTTAATGAAAGAAATATATTCCAGGAATTGAATTGTAAAGTAAGAATAATAAAAGCAAACCTATTACCAAGCTAAGGACCTACCTATATTTGACGGAGTCATATAGTTAACAGCGGTTTTTCATCAAACCGAAAGCAACCGGTTCAGTTCGGTCAAACTCGGATTAAGCATATTTTATTAAAAATGACACATGTCACAATTCTACGGAGAGTGAATTTTGGGACACCCTATCTAATGTCTGAGTCTGTCTCCATACACGTCTAAACAATAGTACTCCGCATAAGATAAGCAATCAGCAATGTAGGACCATATCATCACGTATCTTCTATTTTAAGAACAAATTGAAGAAATGCCTCAAGGTATAGCATATCTCTCAACGCACTAAACCTACCATATCATCTTCATGATTGTTAGCTCCATTTTAATAAGGATTTTGAAGATCCTCAAACAACTAAACATGATTCCCTTCCAACAAAGTGACGAGTTCGCTTTTGGAACCCCAACTACTTCTCAAGGATACCAAATTCAAGATCAAGATTTATTGGATGATAATTTGATTAGTTTCTCAATCGGCAGCAGCGACAAAGATGTGAGCAAGAGAAACGATGTTAAGCTAAATCGACAAAGGCAAAAGGAGAGCAGAAATGAAAGCAGCAGCAGTAGCAAGAAGGTTTTTATGCATCGAGAGGTGGAAAAGAAGAGAAGGCAAGAAATGTCAAACCTTCATGCTTCTCTCCGCTCACTTCTTCCAGATGATCAGCTCAAGGTGAATTACAAAATCAAATTTAGGTTTTGATACTCTTTTTTTCTACTTTTAGTATTCCAAATTTTGTCGGCGCATGGGATAATAATCCCAATTTGAAGGCCATGTTTTAGGTTTAGATCAAAACTAAAACCCTTGAGTTGGGGTGGTTTGATCTTGCATAAAAATTAAATTTTAGGTTTTAAAACCCTTGATACTGCACGTTTGTATTAATTTATACTCACATATATTCAAGAAACGTGTCGATTAGAATGGGACGAAAACAAAAGGAGTATTAATTATTCTTCAACTTGTAGGGAAAACGGAGCGTTTGTGATCAAATGCAAGCAGCTGCGAGTCACATAAAAAGGATGGAGAAAAGCATCGAAGAACTGAAGAATCGAAGAGACGAGTTGAAGAGTTATTGTAATTCACCGAGAGGAAATGTAGAAAGTTCAAGTGGGGTAACGATAAACATGGGCTCCAATGGAATGGAGATTCTGATCTCCCATAGCATTGAAAGATCTGATTTAGGGTTATCGCGAGTGCTTGCAGAATTGCAGTGCAGTGAGCTTGTTGTGAGTAGCAGTGTTTCGACCAGGGTGAAGGAGAGATTTGTCCACAAAATCCAGGTTGAGGTAAATTTAGTAAGAGTATATGTATGTGTGTGTATATATATACAATACAAGTATTTGTGTTGAGTTAGCATTTTATATGATTTAATCATCTCAATATATCATTTTGTTTGTGATGTTGCAGGCTAGAGATATGACAAACCTTGAAGTGTTTGTGCTGCAAGATAGATTGAGCAAAGCCATCAAGTAATTTGGCCCGCCTAGTTTCTGTGATATACTTCCTCCGTTTCGTCTCATTTGGCTCGTTTGTTGAATATATATGGGTGATATAAAATAATAAAACGAGCCAAATGAGATGAAACAGAAGGAGTAGATTCTACTAGATATAAATTGTTTGGTTAATCTTTGACTTATTGATGATCTTCTTTGTGTCTCTTTTAAAATGTGGAATGTATTTTCGTATGACATCTGCTATTGATATTACGATCAATTCATGTCTTATTCCATATTCGAAACTTGGAGTAATATCGAAATAGAATATTTTCCAAACGTAGAATAGGACATATAGATTAATACCATGACACAAATCTTCAACCTCTCAATGTCCGTTGTAGTTGGGGGTGTCTAAATGGGATCGGGTATTTGGATATGTTCCGAAATGCCCGACCCGAACATGTATTTTGGATACCCGAACCCACCCTAATCGGGTATTGGGACGGGTTACGAATGAATTTTTAAACTTCATTCGGGTACCCGATTACCCGATCATATACCCAATTAATTTTGAATAATAATTAATATTATTTTATATCCTAAAATATTACACATGATAAGGAATGAAAAATTAAAAATACTAGTGAGATTGAGAAATAAACTGTGCATCAAACAAAGAATATAGTAATAATAATAATTGTATAGCACTTACAATTCATTTTGTTTCTTATTAAAGTTATATTTGAAACTAAAATATTTTTTGTCATAAATTAATTCCACAAAAAGATATTTAATAAATTTAATTTTGTAAATGGGAAATTTGGATACTCGGATTCCGGGTATTGGGTACCCGAATTACCCGTTTGGGATGGGAGAGGGGATTTTTTGCTTATTTGGACTCATGTACCTGGCAAAGATGGAGCGGGTATCCCTTACCGACCTGTTTAGACACCCCTAGTCGTAGTAGTCGGACTCGAAAGGCGCCTCTCAAGCTTGCTGATTATAATTTGGGTCATTAATTAGCAGTTTAAGTTAATTTAGCTACTTATTTAATTATTAATTATTTGAGTATTGTGTTTAGGTATTGAGGTTATGCATGGGCTTAGGTTATCTCAGCCTCTGCTTTTTCTTTGTTTTGTTGAGTCCATGTTGAACGAGAGCCTCTTTAAGGTTTGCTACATTTTTTAGGGCAATATCTTCAATAAGAAAATACGCAGAGACAATTGTTCTAGAATTTTTCCAAGTTAATTAACTTTACGATACTCATTAATATTCCTGCAAAAATAATAATTTTCTGACATATTTAAATTGTGGCCCTAGCCTATGGCTATCTAATAACAAAGTATGCAATCGTTTAATAAAAAAAATCATGAATTTGAATTTTGCAAATGATATCGATAAAACTATAAATTCAATTGGAGTGAGGTATTTCACCAATTTACGGGGGTGTAGCTTAATTGGTAGAGCGTGCAATTCGCTTTCGTGCGGTACAGTGTTCGATTCATCGCACCTCAATTTTTATAATATTTTAATAATTATACAGTTAGGTTTTGGCATGATATTAAGATATGAAAATGCATATTTAAATCATTACAGAGGTTGTCACTTTTAAGATTTATCTATAATAATTGAGATTTTTATTCATAACGACTGACATATTGAAGTTATCACGGGAATTGATGCTTTTATTTATAGCATCGACGCTTTTATTTACGATAATTGACACTTAGTCGAAAATTGGGAGACTAATGAATACTTTATCTCGTGAAGTGTAGTCAATGCTCTCGTCACTCACAAGATACTGTATAAGTGTATAAGTAACCATATGATTAACACAATTACATGATTAAATTGAAGAATTCGAGCCCAACAGAATTGGAACATTTGTTTAGGAAAATTGACACTTTTATTTACGACAATTGAAACTATTGATGAAGCAATCTTAGTGCGCGTGCTGGGTTAGGTCGGTTGCAACCAGAATTAAGATCCAGTCGCACGGTGAGTCTAGACCGGCAAGGGTTTTTGTCTTATAATTTTAGTGACAATTGAAACTATTGATGAAGCAATCTTAGTGCGTGTGCTGGGTTGGGTCGGTTGCAACCAGAATTAAGATCTAGTCACACGGTGAGTCTAGACCGGCAAGGGTTTTTGTCTTATAATTTTAGTTCAATTAAATGTTTAATTATTTTTTTATTGGTATTATTTCATTTTAAACAGATATATCAAATTAATTTTAAGAACTATGGAGAGGTTAAAGGAAACGGATTGTGATGTAATCAAGTACTAGTACTACTATCGATTATGGGCTTGAGTATAGGCCCAAACAGGGACCATTTAATACTTCCGATTTTGCCAATACTTGAAATTAAGATTCGGACACTTCCGTTAAACGCGTTTGTGAAGAAAAGTCGAGAGAGAAGAGAGATGGGGGCAGGGCAGGCGATGAAGAGAATCCAACGCATAAAGTTTCCTCAGCGGCATGGTAAATCCTCTTGAAGAAAGAAATGGGTTCGACTCCCCTTCTCTCCAATTTTCTTTTAATTATTTTTATTAGTTCATTATTTTTTTAAGCTTATATATTATTAAAAATAAAATATATTTTCAATAAGGAGATGTAGCTCATATGGTGATGCTTGATATTTCTATGTGCTTAGGTGCTTAAAGAAAGAAAGGGGTTCGACTCCTCTCATCTCCAACTTCCTTTTAATTATTTTTATTAATTTAGTCTTTTTTATTATTATATATTATTATAAATAAAATATATTTTCTACTAAGAGATGTAGTTCATATGGTGATGCTTGATATTTCTATGTGCGTAGGTGCTTCAAGAAGGAAAGGGGTTTGACTCCCCTCATCTCCAATTTTCTTTTAATTATTTTTATAAGTTCGTTCTTTTTAAGCTTATATATTATGAAAAATAAAATATGTTTTCAACATGGATATGTAGCACATATGGTGATGCTTGATATTTCTATGTGTTGCTTAGGTGCTTGAAGAAATTAAAGAAAGGGGTTCGACTCCCCTCATCTCCAATTTTCTTTTAATTATTTTTATAAGTTCGTTCTTTTTTAAGCTTATATATTATGAAAAATAAAATATATTTTCAACATGGATATGTAGCACATATGGTGATGCTTGATATTTCTATGTGTTGCTTAGGTGCTTGAAGAAATTAAAGTAAGGGGTTCGACTCCCCTCATCTCCAATTTTCTTTTAATTATTTTTATTAATTTATTCTTTTTGTTATTATATATTATTAAATTTTCAACAAGGTGATGTAGCTCATATGGCTCATATGGTGATGCTTGATATTTCTATGTGCGTAGGTTCTTGAAGAAGGAAAGGGGTTCAACTCCCCTCATCTCCAATTTTCTTTTAATTATTTTTATTAGTCGTTCTTTTTTAAGCTTATATATTATTAAAACTAAAATATATTTTCAACAAGGAGATGTAGCTCATATGGTGATGCTTGATATTTCTATGTGCTTAAAGAAAGAAAGGGATTCAACTCCCCTCATCTCCAATTTTCTTTTAATTATTTTTATTAATTTATTCTTTTTTATTATTACATAATTATTAAATTTTCAACAAGGCGATATAGCTCATATGGTGATGCTTGATATTTCTATGTTCTTAGGTACTTGATGAAAGAAAGAGGTTCGACTTTCTTCATCTATATATATATATATTTTTTTTTTATTTTTTTTTTAAGTTTCCAGGTACTAGAGGAAAATGAGTTCGATGATGTAAAGTGCACTAATTAATCATGTTTTGGGAATTTGTGATTTTTTTTTTTTTCTTCCTGAAATTAAACATGTGTGGTAGACAGATTGGGATTTTTTTTAAGCTTGAAACTATACAAATGTATACAAATTGTGGGGGTCTGAAAAGTGTGATATTTAATGCCCCTGGGAAGTACATGCAAAGCTATTTTAATTTAGGAAAAAAATATTGATAAGTTTTACCTAAATGCATGTTTAATTTGAGTTCATATGGTGCATGGTTTACTTAAATACAAGTGATAGGGAGTCAATATTAATTCCTTGAATTAGTCTTAACAACTAAATCTTCTTTTGCAAAAGTTGAATAAAAATTACTTGGACGTACACATATTAAATCTTAAATAGAAAATTTATTGACGTGACACTGTTATATCAACCGTTGACATATTAAGTGTGTTCCACAATGAGTACCCGATCATTTCCTTAAGTTGTGTACACTTTATAAGTAGTTTACTCGTGCACATCTCATAAAGTCTTTTACACGATTCATTGATTTTTTTCACAATAATTTCATAGCAAACACGTAACTACACTAGAATAAAAAAAATACATCTTATATATAATTCCGCAGCGGATTCCTGATACCACAACGATCCATGCGCCTACGTGGCGTCCCTCTACATCCACCGTTTTCTATTTATCTAAATTGAATATATTTATTCAATAATAATAATATTATCATAATAAACAAAACTATTTAAATCATATACATAATTATCACATATTCTATTGGATATGTATTGTATTTATAAAATCTATATATTTATCTATATTAATTATATATTTATATACACCAATAATAATTATTATAATTATAATAATTTATCTACAATTTAGAACCTCAAATTTAAAAATTTAATTATGAGAATGGGAGGATTCAAACCTTTATAATAATTTATCTATACTATAGAACCTCAAATTTAAATTTAATTATGAGAATGAGAGGATTCAAACCTATCAGCTCTCACATGATAGGCTATGTCTTAAACCATTACACCACATCATTAATTAATATTTAAGGCTTACTGTACATACATCCATTATGTAGCAAATTCGGAGCACTACAACAATCAATATGCTTACATGACGTCTTCTACATCCTCCATTATCTATTTATCTAAAACGTTGCGGATTCGGAGCACCACATTAAAATTTATTTTTATTTTTTAAATTAATTAATATTTATATGATACAAATTACTATATCAATATATTCAAACTCAAAATCAATCAATATATATTCAAACTCAAAATCAATCAATCAAACAATGAAATATACATGGATGTGAAAAGGGAACTTAAACATTTATGTTGGCGTTTCACTTTATTTCTTTATTATTTCTTAGGGTTGAGTGTTTTTTTTTTTGGTAGGGTTTAGTATTTTGGGTATATATTTTAAATTAGTTCCGTTTCAGACTCGGAGCACCACGTCGATTGGTATGCTTATGGGGGAACTCAAACATTTGTGTTGGTTTTTTATTTTCTTTTATTATTCTTAGTGTTGAGTTTTTTTTGTAGGGTTTAGTATATATTTTTTAGTGGGGTTTAGTTTTTTGTAAGGTTTAGTTTTTTTTTTTTTCGTAGGGTTTAGTATCTTAGGTATATATTTTAAATCAGTTTCGTTGCGGATTTGGAGCACCGTGTCGGTCGGCATGCTTACGTGGCACTCTCTACATCCTCTATTCCATATTTATCTAAAAATCTATATATTTGTTTTTTTTAAATCAATAATAATAATAATAATAATAATAATAATAATAATAATAATAATAATAATAATTTAATTCCACAAGGATCACCTCAAAGTTAATTTTGTATACGATTTTGTATTCAATCAACCAATACTTTATTTTTCGGGTACCCGAACCCGAAAAATTCACAAATTCACTACTCGAACTCAAACCCAAAAATATATTAGGGTACCCAAATACCCGTTCGGGTGTCCCATTCAGGTATTCAGGTATCCGAAAAAATCCCGATTTTTTAAAATTACTTTTTAGAATAAAATTTGCACAGAACTATGCAAATTGTTTAGCCAACCAAGCTATCGAAACTAACACAAATCTGTCAAAACTATAAATTTAATAGCAAAACCATGAATCTGTCAAAACCATAAATTTAATCTGCCAAAAATCAAAATAGATCATAAAATAGGCATAGTCAAAAGACTCAAAACTCAAAAGGAGAATTATATTAGAAGAAAAAACTACACGTTTAATAGTAATCCTATACCACAACAAACTGTGAATTATTATCAAATTGTTATTTGTTAAAGTTAATGCTTATATAATTGTAGTAATTATTTATTTTATTACTAAATATCAATAAAAAATTCGGGATCTCAAGTTTTATTTTTTCGGGTTTGGAAATACCCGATACCTGAATTTTCCAAATCCGTCTCACCCTAAATGACATAGGGATGGTAATTTTACCCGTGAGTTTGGGTATCCGCAGGTATCCGCTCCTAATGGGGGGGGGGGAGATAATCGGGGGCGGGAAACGGGTATAAAAATATGTACCCGAGTCGGGTTCAGGTTCGGGACAGGTAAATTTAAAAATTTATATTTATAAATTATATTTAAAATTTTAGTAAATTAAGTATTTAATTATTATTGTTTGATAATTTTTTTAAATAATTTACAATTCTTTTATTTTTTAAATAATGATTATAGTTTTAATTAATTTTTTAACAATTTTTATTATTATAAAAATCAGTTTTTTTTGTAAAAAAGAATTAATTAAACGGTTACCCTTCCCCCGGCGGGTAATCCCCGTCCCGCTCCCTCTTTAATTTAATTGGGTAAGGGGCCAGGTATGGGGGATTTTCTGAGGCGGATATGGGGACGGGTTAGCCATAAAATCAATTTTGAGGTGGTGCGTTGGCAAATAAATTTTTAAAATTATTTTAGTTTAAAAAAAAAACTTATTATTGTCAAATTTTTGTAAAGGAAAATATATTATTTAACATTAAATTTATAAAATATATTATAAAGTGATTAATGATACCCGTCGAATTTCGACGGGATACAAACTAGTCTATATATAATAGCAAAAATAAAGATCAGTTAATCTTGAATTTTCTTGATTATATTGCTAAATTCTCATAATTTTGTCCAATTAATTAATATTTTAATCTAATTAATTAATATGTATCTTTAATTATTTCATAATAATATCTTTAATTTTGTTTCCTCTATTCACCGAAACAAAAGGTTAGACTATAAATTAATTTACATATTCGTTCCTTATACCCTTTGAGGAGAATTATTTTTTAATCACTAAAAAGATAATGTATATCTATTCAATTTTATATATTTAATCATTATGCTAAATTAAGGTGGCTCCTTTTATACGAATGAATTTGGCTTTATTTCAAATTATATTTAATTTTAACTATCCCACATTGATTATTTATGATATCTCATCAATAAATAATCAATATAAAAGATATGATTGACCACACTTTTAAAACTTAAAATATTGAAAATCTTAATTTGATAAAAAAAAATCTAACTATCTTACATCGATTTTGTAAATCTTGATACTATGTGGATTTATCTATAAATTTTCTAACACTACTTCAATTTTTAAATGGCCTTTGACAAGAATTTTTTTGAAGAATACGAAAGAGGTGGCTAAATGCGGGTTCGAGTATGGAACCGTACCCGTAAGGCGGGTACGGTTCCACATAACTGGACTCGTACCCTAACCGCCGTATAGGCGGATGAGGGTACGATTTCGAGTACGACAGATGCGGGTACGAGTACGAGTACAACTTGGTGGTTCCAGCGAGTTTTACAATTATTATTTTTAATAATAAAATTTCCTTTTAAATTCAATTAGTTGTACCTCGAATTATTTACAATAAAAAAATATTATTTTACAACAAATAATCCAACAATCTAAATCAAAACTAGGCCTTTAAATACTAAATTAGTGGAGGTCAAGTTATTTAAAAATGTAATCTCGAATGACAGAACATCATTAAAACATATTTGGTAAAAATTTAATGGAAAAAATGATAAATTAGGCTAAAGAGTGCATGTCTAATTAAAACTAAGTGATAAAAAATATATTTTTAGATGAAATACATATCAAAATGGCAGGTCTGCGGGTTGGCAGGTATAGGAACCAGTGGGTCGCAGGTCGAACTTTCAGTACCCGTACCCGAACCGTCGCCTTCGGCGGGTACGGTTCCAAACCCGAATCGGTGAGTTCGGGTACGAGTACAAACCCTCCGAGTACGTGTACGAATGCGTGTACGGGTCGGCGGGTACGATTATTTTGGCCACCTCTAAATACGACTATCCAAGAAAATGGTGTCCTCATTAACATACTTTACAATTAGTGTCAACAACGGGCGACTTCATTTCAAAATTTGAATGAATACGCACACTTAAGAAAATGCTACCATCATTAATCTATTTTTAATTAATATAAATAATGAGCAGCTTGACATTAAAAATTCAAATGAATACGGTCAAATGTATGAGAATTTAGGAAAATAACCTTAAAATTTTGAGATAATTCCACGTAGGATTATAATCTAAGAAGTACTAATTTAATGTGTGTAATATTACTTCCAATAAATTGTCAATATCAGCGATTGAGGTGGCTTTATATAATCAGTTGCGGAATCACATATAACATAAAACAACTGATTCGGTTTTCAGGTCATCTCTATCGGGTTATTTTCAGTTCAGGTCGGTCAGGCTAAAATATTTTTTAAGTTATCTAATTGAGTATAACTATTTGGGAAATACTGAAGACTTTATATTTAACTATTCGGGGAATGCTACACCTCTTTGACCAATTTTTGAATTACATAGAGCAATATATGACTTGATATATAGCTACATGATAAAATATTATCTCTCCTTTTAACCTATTTTTTTTTATTTCATCAAACAATGGGCGGCTCGACATTCGTGATATGCGATTTCAACTTGATATTAATTAACAAATACAACGAGTCAAGAAATGTTATCATCCACCAGTTTAATATTTCTACAATGAACAATGGATAGTTTGACATTCAGTATAAATACAATTACTTGAGAAATACTATCCCTCCTTAACTTTTTAATTTTTTTATCACAATAAAAAATAGACGGATTGGTACACAAATAGAGTACAACTATTCAAAAATAATATTTCTCCTTATTAATTTGATTTTTAACTACTTGAAAAATGTAATCATCTACATATTCAATTATTCTAAAAATAACAGTTTGACATTCAAAGTCAATATAACTACTCGAGAAATGATGCCCCTCCTCTACCATGACTTTTGTACAGTAAACAATAGGAAACTTGACATACCAACTGAGTACAACTATCGAGTAATACTAACTCTCTTGATTAATTTTTGACAGATTATTCAGTTTATTAATTTATGTAAGTTATCGATTGTTGAAATTGTAAATGAAATCGAACAAAAGAATTTTATCAATTCAAAACGTGTACAACTATCCAAAATAAATATTTATATTTTATATATTTAATTAAAAATTGTAAGTGATTCCGTCAAAGACGGGTAATTGAAAATATTTTTTAAATTAATTTTTAAAGTACTTTCATTTTAAAATAAATAATTAAATATATTTTCTAATTTTTTTAAGGATTAGATCCCGTCAAATTTGGATGGACACGGCACTAGTAAAAACAAATTCCGTACAATATGTCGAGTTCTTAACCTTTGACCGATCCCATAATGCATTACATTTGCATCCACAATTAACTTCCAAAAACACCCACCTCTCTCTCAACAAAGTTTAAACCACTAGAAAGGGGAAGAAAAGCAACGTAAGAATAAGAAACAAAATCATTCATATTTAGAATTGGAAGCGAATCCACGAACATAGCCTCCAGATATTTTCTTGAGATCTTTATCTACATCCTCGTATTCAAGTCTCCCTCCAATTTTTCACTTGGCAAGCAATCGAAAAGCTGCTTCTTTTCTCATCACAATCTTCATTTTTCTCCCACTTTTCTCCTCGAATCCCTTATGTTCAAGCAAGGGACTCGACTCGAACTCAAACTCAAACCTCTTTGTTTTCCTCAACTCGGTACCATATCCCAGTTGTGACCGGAGAACCGGTTCACTTCCGGTTCTTGTGCCCGAGTTGAACGAGGGCAAGATAGTTTGCAGAAAATCAAGCATTTTCGGAACAAAAAGATGATGTGGATTATAGATTTATAATATAGAGAGATGTCAGGTTTTGGTTTTGATGAGTAAGAAATTCAAGAATTAATCCTACATTTATATAGGTACATTCAAGAAATATTATATAGAAATATGATAGATTTGTACCTTCCCATAATATTTGTTTAGGGTAATCCTCATCATCTAATTCTATTGCATTGGTCCTAACTGTTTTCTTATTGGGATTTGAGGAAGATTTACACTCGCTTTTCCACTAAACGAATTAAAAGCTAAAGCTCTCAATAGTGGAAGAGAAATAAAAATAAAATTAAAGTGCTCCACTATCCAAAATCGTATAATTGTCAAAGAATTAATGGAGTTGTACTTTATGGTCATTAGTCAGCGTGCAAACTAATAAGACATTGCATTTATCAGTATGTCTATATCTATGTTTACCATATCATAATTGTAATTGTTTAGTTTCCATGCAATTTCTATTTATTTGGAATTGGCCATTTAATGTAGTCAAAGAATTCTATTCATCGGGTTACCAGACCTTCGTGTTCATTTTTATTTGTTGTTCGTCATTATTAAGTACAAAATAAAGAACATATTTAAGAACATGACTCGCATAAATATGTATACAACTTGGGAATTAATTTCAATGATTAATCACTATTTATTTGTGTAAGTGCTCTGGATAGTTTAACTTACTAATATATATTCCCTCCGTCCCCCAATAAGTGTTTCCAGCCACCAATTTGATAAAACCAAGAAAGTGTGTAATTTTACTATCCTTACCCCTAATTATTGCATAGAGAAATGAGAAAGTAAAGAATACATAATGATTGTAGAGGTAAATATGGTAGTTTGACATAAATTTTGCATAGAATTTTGAAATAGAACACTTATTCGGGGACCAAAAAATTAGCTTGTCGGGACACTTATTAGGGGGCGGAGGGAGTATTTTTTTTGGAAGGAACTTACTATAACGGTAAATCTAAAGGGATCAAATTGATCCGGATCAAATGGGGTATATTTGTAAATTTGCCTAATTTTTTAATGTGCAATACCTAAATTGTCCCTAATAAATATTTGGAGATTTGAAAATTGACAAAAACTTGGGTGAGGTCGGCCACATAGTGTGGCCGGGTCAAAGTGTCAATCTTTAACATAATTATTTTACGAATAAAATGCCAATTTTTAAAAGTGTCAATCTTTATACAGAAAAGTGTTAATCTACACGAATAAAAGTGTCAGTGTTTTAGCCGTCCGCACAGTGCCTCTGGCTGACCCAAGTGTGTCCCTTGAAAATTTCGAAATGGAAATCCATTAGGGTTCGTTTGGTTGGCAGGAAAGTAATGTTGTCAGGAAAAATGATTCTGAGGAATGTGATTCTGGGAAAATAAAACAGGAAAATAAAGTTGTTATGGAATATGATTATGAGGAATATTATTCTGAGGAAAATGAATTATAACTAATCAACAATCCAGTGTATGTATATTATCAATAAAATTGTCTAGATTCTAATATGAAATTAAGTTATTATTTTCATAATATCAAATTTTATTATTATTATTATTATTATTATTATTATTATTATTATTATTATTATTATTATTATTATTATTATTATTATTATTATTATTATTATTATTATTATTATTATTATTATCCATGTATCAAGGAAAAAGAATATCCAGGTTGGAGTAGGGAATAAGAATCCTTGAATTTTGAACTAACTTTCCTTGATGTCAGGATTCTTATTACTTTCCTGAATTTTATAAAATTTGAAACAAACATATGAATTTAATTTTTTGGAATTTGATTACTTTTCATGTTACACCAAACACATGAATTTAATAATTTAAAATCAGATTACTTTCCCAAAGCAGAATCCCGCCAACCAAACGAGTCCTTAATATTTTCTGATTCCAATAAATCACTATAACTTCAATCCACCATAAATGCAATCAGCAAAACACGTTCAATTAAATGAATGAATTACTATTATGAATCCTTGAATCAAATGTACTTAAGTTCTGAACATGAAGTAAAAAATGTCAAGGTGCAAGGCCTTGCATTAATATTGCATGCATTCAGGTAGAGATTTACATATTTCATTAAGGTTGTTACAATATAATATTAAAAACAATATATATTTTAGTAAATAAAATGGTATATTTTCAAAATTATTTTTATTAAATTTGCGAAGCCAAAATACGAATTAAACACGTATAAGTCAATATAGTAGATTTGTGTATTGTTAATATACTAATAATAATGCTAACGTGATATGTATTATTATTATTATTATTATTATTATTATAAGAAATTCGTACTCCACTTCAATTGTGAGCTAAATTTTCAACTCTATACTTTAGAAAAGTGGCCCAACACTTTAGTATGAACTTAGTTGCTTTTAGTGAAATTTGTACGCATGATCTCGCCATTAGGTTATCTCCAACAATGAAATCTATTTTAGAGTACTTTATACTTTAAAATGAATTATTATATACTTTATTTTAGAAAACTATTCCAACCATGTACTGTACATATATATTCTAGTTTATTAATTGAATATATATTAATTTAATATTATTCAGATAGTGAAAATAGGGTTTGAAGTATTTGAACATTAAACTTCTATGTACTCCTTCGGTCTCAGCCTAATTGACACACTTTATTATTTTATATCTCACATATATTCAAGAAGTGTGTCAATTAGCCTTGGACGGAGGGAGTATATATATTAATGCTCAACACTCTATACTCTATCTGCATAAATAAACTAAAGCCGAATAACTGCTGAATAATATCCCTATTCTCATTAGAATCCATATTTTTCATATTTTCAGTAGATAATAATGAAATTATATTCAGATAAAAAAAAATAATGAAACTATATTGAACAAAAAATGTATAGCTCATGTGCATTCCATAGGTGACATTTAGTTGAGATAATGTAAAAGCAAGTGACGTTCAATTCAATTCAATGGTATTCAACATGAAAATTTGGAAGTTGCTAATTTAATGAGAATATTTATTAAGTTGAATATTTCAAACATGAATATAATTATTACATTAGAAATGGAAGGGAAATATTAGAGTCAAAATTAATTAGGGGCAAACTTGTCTTTCTACAATTTCATTTATTGCACATAATATATTTGATCCGGATCAATTCGATCCGTTTAGCACTACCCTACTAATAAAATTAAAACACAATATAATGCGAAGAATTTTGTATAAGATAACAAGTTATAGTAGCATAAAGAACTGAACCAAAGTAAAAAAAGTTAACATATATAAAAACTTTCGTTGACTACAAAGATATGGTGATCTTCGAAAAAAATAACTCTTACTTATTAAGCCATTACCTGCAGTAATTAATCCATGACATAAAACATGTATCAATCTACAACAAATTCTAGTATATTCTGCTCTTTCAAGATTCAAAAAATTTAATTAATGATCTTTTTTATTGCTGGAGAAAAAAGCATGATCAACCAATACATTGGCCACATCCTCAAATTGAAGAGCCCCTCCATTTTTACACTTGAATAATAGTCGATTAGCTTCTTCTTTCGTCATCAAAATCTTTACTTGAACTGCAGGTTTCTCTCTCGAAACTTCGCCTTCTTTCGCATTTTCTGCCTCATCAGTGTGTTTCTTGCTTTCATCATTTTGAATCAATGGCTTCGATTCGAAATGCACTTTCTTCTTGACCTTGAGAGAGGCTGTCTTCTTCCTATTTAGATCTTCTCTGCGTATGAACTGTTGTACCTTAGGCTTCGATTGTTGTCCGCGAGTAAGCTGTTGGAGATATGTTTGCAGGAAATCCATTTCAGGATTAGTGAAAAATGTATAGCAAAAGTATGTAAATCAAATAATTAATTTGGAGGGAAAATGTATTGGTTTTTTGTTAATGTTGAGTAGAAGCATTGGTGATTTCCATATTTATAGATGTAACAATTATTTGATGGGACTGGTTGGACCATAATATGGGCAACTTGGTCTAATAAATTAGCAATTAAAAAAAAAAAAAAAAAAAAAAAGACATGCAAGTATTGACTATTCTTGTTGATTTTCTGAGTAATATTATTGTAGCCATATATATATACCTAATTATAAGAAAGTATAGTACTAGAAAGCTTTGACGGGTTCAAAATTCTGACATGCATTTTTTTTTTTCTCACTTATGTAATTTGAAGTATTGTTTTGATCATAGATTTTAAATTTTATCATAGAAATTGTGATTTGTGAGGTAACAAAAATAGCCAAGTACTTGTGAGGTGGAGATGGTTAAGGATATATTTCTTATATTAATTACCACACAATTTGGCTAAGTTACTTCTTGAAAGTTGTACTACCTTCTTCCATAGTATAGGTGATTAAAACTTTCGGTACGAATTTTAATTTTGTAATGATTGAATATTTAAGTGTTTTTGAGTTCCACTTAATAAAATGATTTTTTTTTTTCACTTTTAATTAAGTGAAAAGAGAATAATAGATATGAGGTCCATGTTTAAAAATGGACTAAACAAAGGACGATTCAAAATGAAATTAAGGGCATAATTTTTGGTAATAGATGAAAAATATAATTCACAATATTATTTTTTTTTCAAAAAATAAAATAAAATAAGAATAATACTGTAATAAATTCTCTGATATTGATTTAACTGATTTTAACCCTCTGACACGGAGACCTCACTGAATTTATATAAATTAACGCGGTTTGAATAATATTGGGATGGAGTTGTAGCTAGACCCCACCAGTCAATGCCTTATTTTCTGCAAGAAAACAGAGTAAAAATGTAATTATGTTGTATGTGAACACAAAATATTGGAAGTGTACATAAAAGTCAGTCGAGAATTAATCCCTAAAAAGTGCAAATTAGGGATGACTAATTACGATTAATCTATCAACTTCTTTGATCCGGCACAAGGAAATTCTATAAAGCAGCAGCAAATACTAATCGTGTACATTGACAAGTGGACTGCACAAAATTAACTTGATCAGAAGTGATGGAAGGATAGTCGGTGTATTGATTACTTTCAATTAATTAATCGTGTACATACATATATAGTTTCAAAATGTTTTTTCCTTGTAAAAAAAATGTTTTTTCTAGAAGAAAATATGGTGTCTAGCTAAATGTTAAATTTCCTTACGGTCACATGTCGGGGTCTAACCAAGTAATATATCCGGTACCCAAACTCATTTATATATATGTAAAGTAATGTATATAATTACATAATAATTTTAAAATATTAGAATAATAACATAGATTGAGTCAATTTCTTGTTTTCTCTATGTATATGTAATATTTTTCATTGATCTTAATTTCGTTCAATTAATGTATTTTTTAAAACTTATAATAAAAAAACATATATAATTACAGTGAATTAATAGCGTTTTGTTGATAATGTTAAAAAACTCATTTTCACAAAAACTAAAGTGGGGCGAAAATAAAAAGTTTTGATTTATAGTACGTAAATACTTATTTTAATTTTAATTTTTTTGTTACATTTTGATATAATAACATTTTCTATTTTTATTTCATTATTTTTATTATTATTTATTAATTAATGTTTGTTTGATTTGTGTTTATATCGGGTATTTGCGGGTATTACCCGACGAGTTTGGGACGAGGGTAGTAAGATTATTTTATTTTCAATAAATCAAAAAAATTTATTTTCCCCTTTTTTCCCATGTATGAATTTTTAAATTTTTAACGAGTTTGGTTTGAGAAATGCTTAATGGATGGGTACCCGACCTATTTTTTTTCCCCTTTTTTTCTTGTTCTTTATGATATATATAATTTTTTCTGAGCCGGAGACAAAATTTCATGGCCAGCCATTTTCGTACTTTTTCACTCCAAATCATAATAATATTTCTTATCAATTTAAAGTGATAATATTTTCCATATTTTTTCACCTTAGAGAACATAAGATAAAACAAGTAGCGATCATATTATGAAATAAAAAATTTCATCAGTTTTTTATTTATATCTTTTTTCATCAAAGAGAACGCAACGTAAACTATGGAAATTATGGTTCAAGTTTATATCGTCCGTATCTTTCATTAATGCCATGAGATCCTCTATTGCCAAAGCATGTGACATCTTCTATTGCCTTAATAGATTAACGAGACGTGGCAAATCCTAGGGGTTTAGAAATTTCAAATGTTAGGGTATATATTTTCCTGAGAAATGATACGCTACTCACCTCCCGGTGGGCACCTCGTCATTTTATCATGTTTGCATTGCTTTTTTTAATTTTAATTTTAATTTTATATTCTAGTATCTTAGAAATTAATTTAGAAATCATAAAATCTAAAAAATCAATGTTCAATTTGTTATTTTTTATTTTAAACTTCAAAAAATGAGTAATAAAATAAATCGAGCTTTGATTTTTATTTAATTTTTAGATTTTATGATTTCTAAATTAATTTCTAAGATACTAGACTATAGAATAAAAATAAAAAAAGCAATACAAACGTGATAAAACGATGAGGTGTCCACGAAGGTGCCCACCAGGAGGTGAGTATCATATCATTTCTCATATTTTCCTTATATAAATCTTAAATCCTAAATCATTAATTTTGGCACGTGTCATTAATCTATTAAGGTAATAGAAGATGTCACATGCTTTGACAATAGAAGATCCAGACTGTTCATTAATCTAGTTTTCAATAGGAAAAAAAATGGGGCTCTAACTGTTATACTTACAAATTTACGACATCTTTAAAAAGCAAATTGAGATATATTGAGCACAAAAATATAGATAAAATAAAAACCTTTGGAAGGACATTCTAGACGAAAGGAAAAGAAAAGTCCATGACATTCTAACGAAATAATGAGACATAAAGTGGATATTACAATTTTAAACAAACTATTAGAACTCGATCTTTATTATTATTATTATTATTATTATTATTATTATTATTATTATTATTATTATTATTTTGTTTGCAAAATCTCAATGATTCACCCATCTTGCTGTCAAATACTCCCTCCGTCCCATTTAAATTATCTTGTTGTTTATTCAAATAAGTAGTAGTATAAAATAATCAAACATGACAGTTTAAATAGGACGCATGGAGTATTACAAGTTAAACTATATGTCCTTTGGATATAATAAATCACGATCTCATTTCTTTATTAGGATAATCTTCTGAAATTATTTGCGCAGATCTCAACCATATCCCTTCTTCATAGTACTATGCATAAAACCCAACTGACTATCGTAGATATATAGTAGTATAAATTTTACATCAAAATATTAAACGGTCAAGTAAATTGTGACAGATAAATAATTTAATTTTTTATTTTCTATTTTAGGATCTTGTAAGACTTAATGAGAAATATGTAAAGGCTGGTTCTACCAAGGCTTTGGACCAGCATTCAAAATATGTAAACTAAACGAGAAATATTGCCCCTTATTGACATTTTATATATAATTAAATGCTAATAGTTTTTCTAATGATTTTGTTTTCTTATACTATCATTCCGAAATAAACTACTTCATTCGTCCACGATATATGTGTTAAGATTTTTTCGGCAGAAATTTCGATATCAAGTGAAACTTAAATTTTATCTTAACATTGATTTTTTGACACAATATAATCTGTGCCTAAAGATTCTTAGCGTATATATCGTAGACGGAGGGAGTACAATATTATTTCTTATGTATTTTATTTAAAAATTGTGACATAAGATGATTTCCGTCAAATTTCGACGAGCACTACACTAATTCTAGCATAATAGCAAGATATACAGTAAGGGAGAGAATGTAATGAAGACATATGATCTTTTATCTTAATATCAATGTTTCAAATATGTCCCACATTAAAATTTTAATTTTATGCATCTCTTTTTCTAAAATTTTAATATATTATGCTTTAGTTTGATTTTTGCAATTAATAAGTAGAGTTCATTAATTCAGTTAGGGTTTGTAATTGTTTTTAATGATCTAGTTTCAATTTTATTAGTTTAAATAATATTGATAAATTCAAAACTAGTTATATAATGTATGATAAACTTTATAAAAATACTGAAAGTAAATTAAAAAAAATTAAACATAAAACTTAAAGACTGCGCGCGTCGCGGAGAATGCTAACTTGAGGCCTTTAGTCTCGTACATTAATCTTCTACTACTAGATTAACACATACACATATCAAAAGTACTTTTTTTTTGGGACATAATTAATAGTATAGTATTTAAAGACCATGCACAGATATATTAAAAGTAATTTGAGACCGTAGAGCCTTGAAAAACCCTAAGTAAAAGCTTTCCTAAATTTCCGCAACTACGATATCGACAATTATTCGTCTATTTCATGTGCAACTGAGGTTCTTTCTTGTATCTGTTAAAAGTATATTGTTTAATGTCAGTCACCATACACTACAAAAATTCCCTGAAATCATGACGAAAAAATTCGTCGTAATAGGGCAAAAACATGTCGGAAAAGTACAAAGCCGACGAATTCCCGACGGATTCCTTCTGTCTTAAAAAAGGGCGTCGGCAAAACGGTAATGATGGATTTTATGTCTGTCGTGCACGACTAATGACAGGACTTCCGACGGAATAGACGTCGTCCGTGTCGCCGGCCGGTCGCCGGTTCCGGCAACAATTACGACGGATTACCGACGATCGGATCATGTACGTCAGTTATATGTCCGTCGTTGATCCGTCGGCTCTCTTTTATTTAAATAATAAAAATATTGGTCGGGAATCCGTCGGGTCTTAGTATCCGTCGGGAATCCGTCGGCCCTCTAATATTAAATAATAAAAATGTCCGTCGGAAATCCGTCTGGACTTGTGTAAAAACAGCAAGCTTGCTTCTGGTTTTTGTTGTTTCTCCTCCCTATTTCAATCCAATGCGGCGTATGGAGTAATTTTCCCACCTTTGTTTGGTGTATAATTCACACTTAGTTTCTCATGTATATGAGTAGAATTATGCTATAATTGTAATAGAGTTTAAAAAAAAAAAAAAACAATCAATAATATCCAATAATATTCATAATATCCCATAATTTAAATAAACAAAAGTCAAAATTACATAGATTCTGTCTTAGTAATCCACAAAGTTCAAATCAAAAGTCTAGATATGGGTAAATACTCATAAGTCCAGTACAAGAAATATCGAATTCAAGCTAAATGGATATCAAGAGGGAGGTGGATGGTCTGCATCACCTCTAGACTGACTCACGAACTGCTCAAAAAGACGTTGCTGAGCCTGCAATGCTTCCTGAAGTTGTTGTGTCTGCTCAGCGAGCTTCTCACGCGCCTCACGCTCCTCTTGTAGCTGCTGCTGCATCTCTGATAAACGGTCCTCACAAGCTGCTTGGGAGTGGAAATGCGACGTGCCAGTAGAGAGTTCACTTGCGATGCTCTTTGCGAGTTCACCCGATCCAAACATTCTTTTCTTCTCATCGAGCTTTACAACATGCAAGTAAGCCTCATTGTGGGTGACCTCACGACCCTCAAGGCGCTCATCCTCAATATATTCCTCGATCTGACCCTATAATCATGTGGGATGTGAGAAAACAAATATTATTAAATGTTAAAGATATTGATTATAACAAGAACGAAACCCAGTCCAAGTGAAGGAGTTATTGTAAAAACCATGTTCAATCTATAGATGCATAATTAATAACAATTGTTGAATATATTGATCATGTCTTTATATATGCAATCAGTTGGAAGTATATTCACTAACTACACCAAGATCAAGGAATCCATTTGGCGAAAAGAATTATTATTAAAATATTTTAATAAAATTAATTGATAGATGCAGCCACAGGTCTAGAATATAAGATTGAGATTGTGCTCTAACTGTTTCTGCAGTATAGAGTATCTATGTATATGAGTGCAGCAAGACTATTGACTATAGATTAGTATTGCTACAAAAAAATAAAAAAATAGAACCTGTCAAAGAACGCACCCAACCACAACAGCAACAACTCACTTTATCAAATTTGTGAAGATGTGATACGATAATTGATACTTGAGCTATATTCATGTGCTTCTATATGATTAGCATTGTGCTTAATTTTCCACATAATTGATACTTGTGCATATCTTTGGGATCTCATCATATGGTTCAATATACCCACGGCACGAAGAAAAGATGAACATGTTAAATGAGATAAATCACAATAAGTTTGGGGGGATAAATAATTGATGTAAATAACCTGCATATCTGATGCGAACAATAAACATGCATATTTCCGGGAGAGAGAGCCAGCAGGGAGCGGCGGGGAGTTCACTTGCGAGAGGGAGAGCGAGAGAGAGAGAGAGAGAGAGTACCGGAAGGAGGCTGCGAATATGAGAGTTCGATCGAGTTAGGGCTGGGCGGCTGGCGGTATTTGGGGGAAATAATTAAAAACCGACGTATTGAAATAATTAAAACCACGACGGATACATTATAACATAGCCGACGGACACATATCCGTTGTGATTTTGGACGTCGTTCATCCGTCGGCACCGCGTCGGAGAAGTTTTCGCGCGTAAATTTCCTGGCAAATGCCGTCGTCGATCCGTCATAGCTGCCGTCGTCTCTGGCCGGAGGAGATTTAAGTCGGGAATTCATCGTCAATCCGTCGGTAACAGACAACGGATATTTATTCCGTCGGGCAATCCGTCGGAGATCGAGCAATTTTTTTGTAGAGATACATGTCAAAACAATAAAAGATAAGCAATGTAGGGCCATATCATCACACGTATCTTCTTTTTTAAGAACAATTTTAAGAAATTAATGCCTAAGGTATAGCAGATCTCAACGCACTAAACCTACCATATCCTCTTCTTGATTGTGAGCTCCATTTCAAAAAGGATTTTGAAGATCCTCAAACAACTAAACATGATTCCCTTCCAACAAAGTGATGAGTTCGCTTTTGGAACCCCAACTCTCTAAAGGATACCAAATTCAAGATCACGATTTATTGGAAGATAATTTGATTAGTTTCTCAATCAGCAGCACCGACAAAGATGTGAGCAAGACAAACGATGTTAAGCTGAATCGGCAAAGGCAAAAGGAGAGCAGAAGTGAAAGCAGCAGCAGCAAGAAAGTTATTATGCATCGAGAGGTGGAAAAGAAGAGAAGGCAAGAAATGTCAAACCTTCATGCTTCTCTCCGCTCACTTCTTCCTGATGATCAGCTCAAGGTAAATTACAAAATTAAATTTAGGTTTTGATAATCTTTTTCCTACTTTTAGTATTCCAAATTTTGTCAGTGCATGGGATAATAATCCCAATTTGAAGGCCATGTTTTAGGTTTAGACAAAACTAAAACCCTTGAGTTGGGGTGGTTTGATCTTGCACAAAAATTAAATTTTTGGTTTTTAAAAATAAGTTTACTTATTTCGCGATTTTGCACAACCGACTACAAGCTAGATACATACTCCCTCCATCTCATTCTACTTGAAACGTTTCCATTATAAAATAATGCTCACATATATTCAAGAAACGTGTCAAGTAGAATGGAACGAGGGAGTATTAATTATTTGTCTTCTTGTAGGGAAAGCGGAGCGTTTCTGATCAAATGCAAGCAGCTGCGAGTCAGATAAAAAGGATGGAGAAAAATATCGAAGAACTGAAAACTTGAAGAGACAAGTTGAAGAGTTTTCGTAATTCATCGAGAGGAAATATAGAAAGTTCAAGTGGGGTAATGATAAACATTGGCTCAGATGGAATGGAGATTCTAATCTCCCATAACATTGAAAGATTTGATTTAGGGTTATCGTGAGTGCTTGCAGAATTGCAGTGTAGTGAGCTTGTTGTGAGTAACAGTGTTTCGACCTAGGGTGAAGGAGAGATTCGTCCACAAAATCCAGGTTGAGGTAAATTTAGTAAGAGTATATGTATGTGTGTGTATATATATACAAGTATTTGTGTTGAATTAATAATTTATATGATTTAATCATCTCATATATTATTTTGTTTGTGATGTTGCAGGCTAGGGATATGACAGACATTGATGTGTTTGTGCTGCAAGATAGATTGAGCAAAGCTATCAAGTAATTTGGCTAGGGATATGACTCGTAGCATCCCGTAAAAGAAAAAATAATTCAAAAATTCATTTTAAAACTCATTTTCTGTGGAAGCTTGGAAAATATGTCGGGCAAGAAATGGAGGACGCAGGGAGTATAATTCTATCAAAATATATATTAATTGTTTGGGTAATTAGTCTTTGACTTATTGATCATCTTCTTTGTGTCTCTTACAATATATGGAATGTATTTTCGTATGACATTTCCTATTGATATTATGATCAATTCATGTCTCATTCCATATTTGAAACTTGGAGTAATATCGAAATAGAATATTTTCCAAACGTAGAATAGCACATATATATTGGAAAATGGAATATTGGGCCCCATTCCCCGCTCAAAAGGCCTGTTGAGGGGGAATGGACTCAATATTCCATTTTCTGATATGGTATCAGAGCTAGACTTCAATTCGATGATGGACCCCCCAATATCGTTGTCAACAGATGGCGTTGGGTTGCCCACGCTGCGCGTGAGGGGGTGTGTTGAAATTGTCCCACATCGGTTGGAGATGGTTACTTGAACCTCTTTATATGGTGAGACAACCCTCCCCTTCATAAGGCCTTTTGAGGGGGAAATATGCCCAATATTCCATTTTCCAATATGGTATCAGAGCCAGACTCCAATTCGATGATGGGCCCCCCGATATCGTTGTCAACAGATGGCGTTGGGTTGTCCACGCTGCGCGTGAGGGGGTGTGTTGAAATTGTCCCACATCAGTTGGAGATGGTTACTTGAACCACTTTATATGGTGAGGTAACCCTCCCCTTCATAAGGCTTTTGAGGGGGAAATTGGCCCAATATTCCATTTTCTGATATGGTATCAGAGCCAGACTCCAATTCGATGATGGGCCCCCCCAATATCGTTGTCAACAGATGGCGGTGGGTTGTTCACGCTGCGCGTGAGGGGGTGTGTTGAAATTGTCCCACATCGGTTGGAGATGGTTACTTGAACCTCTTTATATGGTGAGGACAATCCTCCCCTTCATAAGGCCTTTTGAGGGGAAAATGGGCCCAATATTCTATTTTCTGATATGGTATCAGAGCCAGACTCCAATTCGATGATGCCCCCCCCCGATATCGTTGTCAATAGATGGCGTTAGGTTTTCCACGCTGCGTGTGAGGGGGTGTGTTGAAATTGTCCCACATCGGTTGAAGATGGTTACTTGAACCACTTTATATCGTGAGATAACCCTTCCCTTCATAAGGCCTTTTGATGGGGAAATGGGTCCAATATTCCATTTTCTGATAATATATAGATTAATACCATAATACAAATCTTCAACCTCTCAATGTTCGTCGTAGTAGTCGGACACGGACTCGAAAGGAGCCTCTCACGCTTGTTGATTATGATTTGGGTCATTAATTAGCAGTTTAAGTTAATTTAGCTACTTATTTAATTATTAATTATTTGAGTATTGTGTTTAGTTAATTGAGGTTATTTATGGGCTTAGGTTATCTCAGACTCTGCTTTTTCTTTATTTTGCTGAGTCCATGTTGGACGAGAGCCTCTTTAAGGTTTGCTACATTTTTTAGGGCAAGATCATCAATAGGAAAATAAGCAGAAGTTAATTAGTAGAAAAAGAAAACCCTTTTTCCTTGTTTTTTATTTTCTCGTGATACAACGAACAAAATTTGAGGCATTAGATAGACTATTTTTCACACCAAATAATGCAACCGAGAGACTATTGTTCTAGAATTTTTCCAAGTTTATTAACTTTACGATGTATGCTCATTAATATTCCTATAAAAATAATATAATTTTTTGACATATTTAAACCGTGGCCCTAGCCCATGGCTATCATTTATCAAAAAATCATGAATTTGAATTTTGCAAATGATATCGATAAAACTATAAATTCAATAGGAGTGAGGTATTTCACCAAATTATGGGGGTGTAGCTCAATTGGTAGAGCGTGCGATTCGCTTTCGTGCGGTACAGGGTTCGATTCCTTGCACCTCCACTTTTATAAAATTTTAATAATTATTATATACAGTTAGGTTTCAGCATGATATTAAGATATGAAAATGCATATTCAAATTATTACGGAGATTGTCACTTTTATCTATAATAATTGGGACTTTTATTCATAAAAACTGACATATTGAATTTATTATAATATTTTAATAATCATACAGTTAGGTTTTGGCATGATATTAAGATATGAAAATGCATATTTAAATCATTATGGAGATTCATCACTTTTATCTATAGTAATTGAGACTTTTATTTATAACAACTGACATATTTAATTTATCACGGGAATTGACGCTTTTATTTATAACATTAATGCTTTTGTTTACAATAGTTGCCAGTAAGACAAAAAAATGGGAGATATAATGAATATTTTATCTCGTGAAGTGTAGTAGATGCTCTCGTCACTCATAGATATTGTATAAATCACCATATGACTAAAATAATTAAGTGATCAACATGATTAAATTGAAGAATTTGAACCTGACAAAATTGAACTTTTGTTTAGAAAAATTGACACTTTTATTTACGACAATTGAAATTATTATTGAAGCAATCTTAATGCGTGTGCCGGGTTGGGTCGGTTGCAACCCAAATTAAGATCCAGCCACACAGTGAGTCTAGACTGACAAGAGTATTTGTCTTATATTTTTAGTTCAATTTAATTTATAGTTTTTTTATATGGTATTATTTCATTTTAAAGGATTTCGATTTAATTTAATTTTAAGAACTATGAAGAGGTTAACGGATTGTGAACGTACTATCGATTATAGAATCCCCTATTTCCACGAGCCAGGCCCGACCTATATATTCGGGGATCAATATGGGCTTGAGTATAGGCCCAAACAGGGATAAAAGAACTAGGGCCCATTTAATACTTCCGATTTTGCCAATACTTGTTATTCAGATTCAGAGACTTCCATTAAACGCGTTTGTGAAGAAAAGTCGAGAGAGAAGAGAGATGGGGGCAGGGCAGGCGATGAAGAGAATCCCACGCATAAAGTTTCCTCAGCGGCATGGTAAATCCTCAGGTATATTTTGTTTGAGATTTAATTTTTTTTTTTCTCGATTTGAATTTGTTCCATTTTTTTATATGCTCCGCGGAAAACGTTGAAATGATTAAACGCTAGCCCTATAGCCATGATTCAGGATGAATTTGAAGATTTTCTATGCATATTTGTATATAGTTTGATGTTATTTGACACTCGAATTCTGTTTGTCTTAAGAAGTTGGAATATGATGGTGTGGGTAAATGAATGATTAAAATTGCTAAATTAATTGTAATCTTTTTATTTATCGTACACAAATCAACTTGTGCTTCATTCACATTTTATTGTGAAAATTATTGACATGGAGCTAATATTTTCTGAAAAGTGTTGAAATCAGTCAGTGATATTAGATTACTGATTACCGATTACCTTTAGATATATAATTTGCTTGTGGCGAAAGGTCTTTTGGTTGTTGCATTTCGGATTCTCTAAATTTGCAGCATTTTGAAAGGGGCAATAGCTTAGTTTAATGTAGGCAGTAGGCCTCCACAAAGGATAAGTAGTAATGTCGTTCGTCTTTATACCGTACTATAGTGATGAACAAATAAATGACCTGTCTATTCGAATATGCCGTTTTCTTCTAAGTTGAAGCCGTATTGATAACTAAATTCCTACAATCCTACTCATAAGAATATGTTTTGATACTATGGAAAATGTCGATTTGCATTATGTCAGGTTCTATTACTAAATGTACATAAAATATGTCCCTGTTGAAGTTGGGATTAGGATCTATGCAAGTGCCGGAGATGTTTAAGAAGTTTTGTATCCCAAGTTTTGAATCTCTCCAGTGTTCTATATCACGTAGTGTTGTCTTTTTTTTGCTTTTGTTTGTCACGTATGTGTTACTCTGTGCCCTAAAAGAGATCTATCTTCTCTACATTGTTTATGGAGCACCTAAAGGGAAAAAATCATTTCTTCTGCAGCTAAAACCATTCAGGCTGATGACCTGTCTGTAAATGATATCAAGAATGATGATCTTGTTAGGAAGTTCTTCTCAAGGGCTCCATCTGCAACATCAGGAGGGAAGGCCTCTGATCAGCCCAAAAGAACTCCCGTTTCTCAAGACGAGATTGATGCTATCATGGTATGCTAGACCATTGACTTGTTATATCATGTGTGGGGATATTAATTTATCCTAATATTCTTTGAGAGGCTCATATGCATAACGTTTCTTAAATTTATTGGGTTTGTGAAAGAAATATATAGTTTATCTGCTGTGTGATATTTTCATGTTTTCTTTTCATATTTCTCACCACCTTTTTCATCAAAAGCCAACACATTTGAGGAGTTTCATATGCATGTCAATATGCATTTGCATGAAATGAACCTGCTACCTTACTTTAATTGTACTTGGGAAGCATGGCCTCTTATGGAAGAATATGAACATTTGGTTTTCAAAATCTTGTTGACGGGTCCTATAGAATGTAATTATTTTTATTTTGAGAGAACCTGGAGAATGTTTGATTGTGTGGCAAAAAGTGGAGATTGAAAGTATATTTCAAGTGTTTATTTATTTTTCTTGTTTTCGATTTATACTTGCTAGTTGCTAGTCTTTTAGTTGCGGGCTATTCAATACTTGAAGCTGTTATTTCCTGATCCCAGAGTTCTTAATTGACATGTTTTTTTTTTTCCCTGTCTTGGCAGTTGGGTGGCTGTTTCTGACTCCCCATCAGAGTCATTCCGTTGGAGAAAAACATTCAAACTAGTAAGCTGATTTTTATCGAACCTTTTTTGTTGCAAGAAACTCTCGTTTAGTGGACAACAAAATGGACTGTATATTGAAGTCTCTGCTTGACCACTTCTATAAAATTTCTGAAACATACTTGATCACCTTCTGATTGTTGAATTCACGGGTCAAAGTCCCTTGTAATATGAATTATAGCATGCTCAAATGACCCATTAGAGCTTATATGTATCACAAGGCAAATGGTAAGTTATTTTTCACATTGATTTTCTATTTTGTATGATTTATGTTTTACTTTCAATATGGCTGTATGTAATTTGATATATATGGATATAATAGTCGTAAACTGTTAATTTGAATGTTTGTATTATACTCCCAGTCAGAGTTATAGCGTGGTAGGTTGTAGGAGTATTTACAAGCCATTTGTAACCAACCTTACGATTATGTTTTTTCGGTTGAACATTGAGATTAGGTTAAGCCTCGTAAATAGTTCGTAGCTTGAGAACACATGGCGACCATCCATATGGCATAGTGTCCTATGTCAGCCTTAAATTAAAATGCGCAACTCTTGCTGGATATCAGTTTCAGCCTAAAAAAATACTTCCTCTATTCCATTTCAGCTGGCCTACTGTTTGAATATATTAATAGAAGATCAATTGACATGGCCAACTATTATATCTAAAATTCTGGATTTGCAGAAGTGTATATCCGAACTTGGAAGTGTCCATGTTATGCCAGAACGTGGTGGTTAAAGTTTATTTTAAAGAGCTTATAAGATGTCCAAGGGAAAAATAAGTTAAAGTACAAGATATACATATATATATTTTTTTAAATCTTACGGCTATTATGAACCTCGTTTGCTCATCTGCTATCCATTGGCTAAAGTTCTTTCGGCATGCGCTGTAAAATAAGACGGTACACAATATTTTAGCATTACAAAGTTTATGTAAGAGTAAGATTTGTGAGATCAGGATCGTGCGTCACGAGTAAATGACTAAGAAAAATGAAGAATAAAGTAATTTATTCCTCTACGATTAACCATTCTTCATCAACATCAATAGCAATTTCTGGACAAGCAAAACTCGCTTTACAAAAGAATAATAAACGTAGAAAAAGTCAGAACTCAATTCAAAGAAATCAACGAATTTACAGCACGCATTAAAAGCTTTATTCTCTCTCCCGAAAGACTCAAATTTTCAGTTCTGTACATTTGAAACCACTAAAAAGTAAACCGAACCCAGAATCGAAAGGATCAACTGTCGTTTTCAAGAATGGCCGATCTGGGGTTAACCATGGGTGGGCCCTTCTCTCGGCGCTCGAGCTCATCAAGCCTGAAGGTGACGAGCTTATCCCAATTCCCTCCTTCGAACAGAACTCCTGCTTTCCCATCGCTGATCCTCTGCACTATCCCACAGTACATGTGGAACGGGTTCTTCGGATTCTTCACGATCGCTATCATCCCCGGCAGCAGCATCGGCAGCTCCGGCGCCTTCGCCTTCGCCGTCGTCTTCCGATCGAACGCCACTGCGCTGCCAGAAGAGGTTTCTTTCTTTGCCGGAGGCGGCGGCGGATTCTCTTGGATGAATTTCTGCAGCCCCTTTTCGCCCCCCGGGAATCCCCCGGTGAGCCCTAGGAGCTCCTTCTCGAATCCGTCCTCTGATACTTCCGGAACTGGCGGCGGATCTTCCGATTGCGGCGGCGGAGGAGGAGCCGGCGGTGATGGGGTCTTTTTGAGCTCTTTTTCGAGGCCCTCTTCGCCGTTGAGGAGGCCGCGGCCGCCGAGGATTTCGAAGAGGTTGAATTTGGCGGCGATGGTGGTGGTGGTTTTGAGGTGGGTTTTGGGGGGTTTGGGAGTGGGTTTGTGTGGTTGGAGGAGGAATGGGGATTTCTGGAGGAAGGAGGACTGTAGGGTTTGGAGGTGGAAAGAAGCAGCCATGGATGAAGGTGAGAGAAGCAGAGTGAGAAAGGGGTGGAAGACGAAGTTTAGACCACAAATGAGTTAGTGCCTCATATCTTGATGGCTTACGTGTCCTCCGATGATTGATTAAACGTCCCTCTCACTGGGGAAAACAATATTACATAAGACATCCTATTCAGTGCAATAGTAATTCTGTTTTTTCACACATAATCCACACGCATTTATTTTTCTACAAAATTATAATTAACCGTAAGCAGGGTTGAAAATAGGGAATATTTTCATTGTTTTGGATCATATATGAACATATATACAGAGACAGAGACGAGAGAATTATAATTCTAATTTTGCTGCTTTTGGAGTGACACTAAAGAAATTTAATGGTCTCCCTAAACTTATACGTTTTATCTAAAAGGAATCATATACTGATGTTTATGAGAATCGGAGGATTATGGTTTAAATGCTAACATAAGTAATAATCTATGCCGAAGCACATGGGTTGGGCCGAATAGACCGACGAAAACATATAAACAGACGACATTTGAAAGCAATTATGAGGTGGCGGCGGCGTAGCGTGTGAAATCAATACCTGTGAAGTTAGTGAGCAATTCCAAGACGGGGAATGCGGGCGATCTTGTGCCAATACTCTCCAGTTCCTCTCTGGCATCGCCTTTCTAGTTCTGGGCATCCAATGACACCTAGTTCGTTGATATTTGGCAGAGCTGGAAGAGATACAACCTTTGGGCAGTCCCAAACACGAAGATACGTAAGCTTGTCTAAGCAGTCTGGGAGTGTTTCCAGAGACAGAAGTTCTGTTAGGAACAACATTCCAAGTGAGGAGAGGTGCTGTAAGGCTTGAGGTAAGCATGCCAACTTGGGCAGATTGAATAACTGGATCCATCCAAGACTCTGGAGTTGTTGAATCTCCTCTGACAGCTCTACAAATTCTGGGCACGACCATATATGGAGGCTCCGCAGAGCAGTAAGGTGCCTCAAAAACTCTTCCGGAATACATCTCATTGTCTTACAGTCTTGTATTCTTAGATACTCAAGCTTTTTTATGGCTTGGATACCTTTTCCCGTCATAGAGATCTCTTTTGCACCGCTAATTATCAAATCTCGGAGGTTACAAAACTTCACCAACGTTTCTATTGGAAAACATGTCGTGCTCTCCTCGATCATCACTGTGACTTTGATAAGAGTGTCGAGCTCAGAGAACAAAGCCAGAGTCGAGCTACTGCACGTTAAATCCTCCAACTTTTTGAGGGATGAAAGTGGTGGCACTGGCAATGTTAATGAAGAGCAGCCTTCAATATGGAGAAGTTTAAGATTTGAGAATGCTTCTTTACTCTCTTGCTCCTTGAAAAGCCCCTTCAGATTTGGGAGGCCGCGTAACTCTAGCTCTTCCAGAGCAACAAACTGTATCTCTATTGGGTTTCTGCTTCCAACTTCATTTTCGACAATGTACTCCACCCCCACATTGCTTAACAACAGCCTTTTAAGATGAGGTAGCTCTCCCAGTTTTGGAAGACGCCTGCAATTTCGGCAATCAATTATCTGGATCTTAACTATCTTTCCCAAAGTTGAGCTACCCATCCAAAGTGGAAAGTACTTACCTTGGAAGCCTCTTATACAAAGTTTTTCAATATTTTTGTGAGGTTCAAGCGCTTCCAACACCTTTTCATCAGCATCTTTGCCTAACGTGGATAAATTATTCCTTTCCCAAGACAAGATCAAGTCCCGGAGATTCATTTTCTCTGCAATATTTGCTTTCTTTGCATCCGTATGATTTTTCACTCTCTCCAAATGCAGAATCTCCAACCTTCCACTGAGGTTCAAGCATTCAAGTTCCTCGAGTTGGTTACTTTTGTTGATACCCACTGCGAACGTACTTAGTGTTTTGAGGTGAGTTAACTCTCTCATTTTAGAGGGCATCTCAGACAATGATCTGCAATGTAACAAACAAAGATGCCGAAGATTGTGCAAGTCTCTCAGGTTCTTAGGTAAAGCCACAAGCTTACGACATAGATCCAAGTTGAGGATTTGCAAGTTCCAAAGGGTACATAATGAGTTGGGTAGAGCGCGAATTTCAGAACCACGCAAATTCAAGTATCTCAAATGTTTCAGACTACCAATGGAAGGAGGTAAAAGTTTTATTAGTGCATCACTTGCATCTAATACTCTTAAACTTGGGAGCGCCAAGATAGAATAAATGTTCATATCTTGCTGAAATGTCTTAGGAAAAGAGACATTTCTGTGTAGAAAATTTACCTGGCGGATAGTAGATCCGCTTGTGACTGTACTTGCAATTTTTATTCCAGGAACTTTGTTCTCCATCACCGATTCCGCCAGATCATGAACAAGATCATGCATTCCAATCCAGTCATCGCCAATTGGTTGTAAAAGCGATCTTAGTAGTAACTCACTACATATTTCATTCCCAACATCTTCCGCTTGTAATGTTCCCTTTGATGATAGAAACCCATTAGCCATCCACAAAAGTACCAGTTCTTCTTTTCTGATGTTATAGTCCTTCGGAAAGGCAGCAAAATAAGCGAAGCATTGCCTCAGCTCCAAAGGAAGATGATGATAGCTCAATCTCAAAGCTGGCATTATCAAACTGTCCTCTTGTGATAGCTTCCATATTTCACTCTCTCTAACATATATCCATTCCTTTTCTGTCCTTTTAAACCGAAGTATTCCTCCAAGTGCCTTAGCAGCCAAGGGCACGCCAGCACACTTTATCACAATCTGTTTCCCAATTATTTCCAGCTCCGGGCAAACATGCTCTTGTGGACCAAAAGCACGTTGCCTGAGGAGCATCCAGCAGTGCTCATCTGACAGCTTCTTCGGACAATGAGGTGGAAGTGTTCCCATTATCGCAGCTACCTTCTTTTGGCGTGTGGTCACTACGATGGATGCACCAGTTGAGCCACATGATAGAATACCTTTCAATTCACACCATTTCTCCTGCTGGTCGTTCCACACGTCATCAAGTACAAGCAAATATCTTTTCTGATACAATAATTCAGAGAGGCAATGCACTAGAGCATCCATGTGCTGCAAACCCGACGCCTTTTCACTCCTTGTGACAGATTCGATCATCGCCTTCACCAAAGTCTTCATCTCAAAATCATCGGAGACGCAGACCCAAATTCTTGAGTCAAAGTGGTCCACCACCCTCGGATCGTTGAAGACTAGTCGAGCAAGAGTCGTTTTCCCAAGGCCTCCAACTCCAACTATTGGAAGCACCGGCATCTCTTGTTTCTCCCTTGCATCTTCCACCAGCACCTTCACAATACTCTCTCTATCTTCGTCCCTACCATAAATGGTTTCAGACTCGTCCAGCGCAGAGCCCGTCTCACGTGAACCGGCAACTTCTCTCGGCTTAGCTACAGGCATCTCGCGCAGATGAAACTTCGTGCGCTCTGCAGCAACAGAGTCCAGTCTCTCCGTTGCTTGCTTCGTCCTCCTCCCAATCTTGTGCCGATATAGTATTTTTTGGAGGCTGTAGCGACTGAGTTTGCTTCCAGAGTGATTGAGTTTGGAGACATGAGTGTTGCAGTCATCCAAGATGTCATCAATCTCATAAGCAAGGCCGTTGACTTTGCGCAGCCAGTCTCGGATGGATCTGCTCTCGAGCTGCTTCTCTTCCGCATCCTCGAGCACAGCTTGGATGGCGGTGAGTGTGCTGGATAGCTTCTTCATCTCACCGTCCACGCCCATAATCAAACCGATCTCATCCTGAATGAGAGAGCTCAGATTTTCAAGAACGAGTTGAAGGAAGGCCTCCGCCATAGTAACGGAACAAGAACAACAGAAGTTCAGGGATTCCTAAATCTGATTGCCTAATTTCTACTTTCTAGTGTCAGAATAATGGATATGAGGGGAAGCTAATAAATGCTCATATGAACAGAGTTCACTTTATTAAAGTTTTCGTTATAACCCTTTTTCAAGAATAATAAACTAGAGAAAAGTTTCCGGCAAAGGAAAATGTTGGAAATTCATTGGTAGTTTCACAGAAGGGCCATACGTATTTTTGAAATAAACTTATTTTAAGGCAGAAGTAATTAACATCTATATTCAGCGTAGGTCGGGAAGATGTTCCAAATACTTTTTTTTGTTATCGTTGGTTTTTGTTTTGTCTAATGACAGTATCATAAATTAATTAAGGCAAAAATGTAATTAGATACACCAACTATGTCTGACATTTTGTTTTAAGCACGAACTTTCGATTTTTTCTGTAAATTTATGAACTTTGGCTCATGTTCAATTTTTCCACCGATCATGTTTTGCGGCTATACGTGGCCATTCAAAGTGACATGACAATCTACGTGGTAATTTCCACCCCGACTGGCGGCTTAAAGAGCTCCTCGTTCTTCTCCGGCCGGAGCAAGCAATGTGGAGGCCGGCACGTGTGAGGTAGACGCCAGAGAGGATTGGGAGGAAACGGAGGACTACGAGCTGGAGCTGGGGCTCGGCGGGCTGGAAGTGGAAGGCGTCGTAGAGCCACGTGCAGAGGTTGTCATTCACAGGGCCGGAGTCGGGGCGGCGGAGGAAGGCTGAGATATGGGTGGCCACGTTGGGATCCTAAAGGAAGGAGGTGGCGGGGGTCTTGAAGGTGGAGAGGTAAAATGACGTAGTTTTAATTGGAGGATAAAATGACGTATTTTTAATCAGAATTTCTAGAAAACGTGTACACGTGTAACATTCCGATTGCCATGTCAAATGTCTGGCTGCCACATAAGCGCCGCATCAGTTTCAATTTGGGGTAAATTTCAAATTGTGGGAAAATTGAACACGAGCAAAAGTTCGTGAATTTACAAAAAAATTCAAAAATTTGTGATTAAAACGGAATGTTAGACATAGTTGGCGTATTTAATTGCATTTTTGCCATTAATTAATTACAAGTTGAACTCATTACTTTCGAATATTGTATATGCAATAATGCTTAGTGGAGTTACTATTTGAGTGGAAGGCTGGAAAATCATGGGAGAGTTTTGTCTGGAAGCACAAATTTTTCATTATCTTCATACTAATAATGCAGTTAATTGCAGCCTACCAAACTACTCCCTTCATTTTTTTTATATTTCTTTTTAGTCTTACTCATGGCAAGTTATTTAAGATGGTTAAGTATATTTATTATGAGAAGAACTTAATTAAGAGTCTGAGTTCAATTTTCCTATCGATGTTCCAAAGCTCATATGTGTACTCTTGTGGTATATGCAATACGCATTGAAGTTGTATTAATATCCAAATACTCATAAAATTGGTGCAAATATACATTTATAATTAACTAAGACTAATTATGTTAATTTTTTTCACTTTTTTTCAAATGTATGATATTTTGTAGCTATAATTTATTTTACGAGGATTTTGGATGTTAATACATCTAAATATAATAGAAGACACTTGTTTGTAGACTTTAAGGACATTTGTGTACCTAAATACTCATTCCGTCCCAAAGATAGCGTCTTGTTTCTTTTGACAATAATTTTAAGCTTTTTCGTCCCATAAATTTGGGCACGAAAATTAAGGGAATGTGTAATCTTTTCCCATTTATGAATAGTATAAGTATAATATTATTCATAATTGAGAAAAAATTATAGATTCTCTTAATTCTCGTACTAAAATTTATGGGACGAACGGAACATAAAATTATTATCAAAAGAAACAAGACGTTATCTTTGAGACGGAGGGAGTATATACTTGAAAGGAATTTGTGCACTTTAGTGTAAACTTTAAGGGTATTACCATATCTTATGCTTAATTATTTAATATCAAAATAACCTCAATTTTGTTGAATTCAAAGACATGCTATATTGCTATTACATCTGGGATTTCCAGTATCACAAGCAGTATTATATAAGTAGAACGACTAAAAGCTATACATGAAAAATAATTAATGTGAAATATTCTGTCAACCACTAGTCTTTGATTTTAGCCCTTCACCAAAAATAATCCCTAATTTGGAGAAGGGTGTCCTGTCAATATCTTGATCTTGGTTTTGTCTGTAATACTTTATTATAGTTCTGGACCATTAATACAAATTAAACCATAAAACAAATTTTCGAAAATGAATGGTTGCTTTTAATTCTCATGCACTCTATCTCTATGTCAATTCTATGAGTTGAATCAATTTGTCCAACTACTTGTGTAAACTCATTAGGTAGGTTTAATTTTCATCCTAAAATAATGTATGGAAAACAGAATCATCATTAGATCACAATTTCCACGCTAGCATCAACTCTGTTCTTAAATGGAGGGGTGATCACTAACATTTAAGCTAATTAACTTTATTTTACTCATTCGTAGCTGGCTGAGTAGATATTAAATTCAACTTAAATCAACCAACTGACTATAAAAGCAATGCCTGGCTTGTACATATTTTAGTTAAGAACGAAAGAATTGGTTTTCCAAGGAATCCATTCAATTAATGAAGGTGTAATGCAAGATGAACTGAGATCTTAGGCTTCATGTAAGGGATGGAGATGCATGCATAAAACCCCCCAACAGCTGCTTTAAGGGGGTAAGAATTAGGTTAGCAAAGCAGAGCAGCATACGATGGAAGAATTTAGTAATAAAGAGGCGAAGAGAGACATCTGCTATTGCCAGCTCTTTTCAGCCAGTTTTGAATCTCTTAAGAATGTGCAGGAATTGAGATAATAATAGCTTTAGTGAAGATGAATTTGAAAGGACAAAATAAACTGCACAAAGTGCTGCAGCTTCTTCAACAGTTGAAACAAGAAATACTAATCGCATATTACCCGAGAATAATTCACCAGAGTATACAACTTTAAATTAAGAACACAATTATATAAAGATCATTTCTCCTTCTCCTCATCGTTGTCATGAGATGAGAGTATAACCAAGTATGAGTTGCTGTTCAAATTCGCTTGATTATCCTCTAAGTAGACATGTTTACAGGAAAAGAAACGAAGAGAAGCAATACTTGTGAATTCAAAAACCAATCCGGAGGAGGGGAATGTGAGCAATGTTGTGCCAGTAGACTCCGGTTCCTCTCTCGCACCGCCTTTCCAGTTCTGGGCATTTCTCGACTCTTAGAGATTTGAGATTATGTAGAATGGCAGATGGAAGTGATACAAGCTTTGGGCAATCTTCTAGTGTCAGGCTCGTAAGCTGGTGTAGCCAGTCCGGGAGCGACTCTAGCTCATAAAGACTGCCTAGTGTTAGATTTCTCAACGAGGAGAGGTGCTGCAAGGCTTCAGGTAAGCAAGCCATCTTTGGAAGATCACTTAAATCGACACTATGAAGATTGTGAAGATGTTTGATTTCCTCCAGTAGATCTTGTAATTCAGGGCAGGAATGTACTCCGAGACGCCTGAGAGCAGTAAGGTGTCAATCCTAACTACTTTTCCAAGAATTGAGTAAGGGCAGGAAAGTAGTTAGGAATGTCAATCCTAACTACTTTTCCAAGAATTGAGTTTGTCATCCAGAGTGGAAAACATCCACCACTGAAGCCTTCTACCCTAAGTTTTTCAAGATTGGGGTGAGATTCAAGTGCTTCCAACACCTTCTCATAAACATCTTCGCCTAACTTGGACAAACCATTTGTTTCCCAAGACAGCTTCAACTCCCGTAGACCCTTTTTGCCAGCAATATTTGCTTTCTTTGCATCCAAATGGTCCTTTACTCTCTCCAAATGCCGAAGCTCAAGCCTTCCGCTGATATTCAAGCATTCCAGTTCCTCAAGTTGGCCACTTCTACTGAAACCCACCACAAACATACTCAATGTTTTGAGGCAAGTTAACTCTCTCATTTTAGACGGCATCTCAAACAATGACTTGCAATATATCAAGCATAGATGCTGCAGATTACGCATGCATCTCATTTTATTAGGTAAAGCCACGAGGTGTTCACAATAATCCAGGTTGAGGATTTGCAAATTCCAAAGGCTACACAATGAGCTGGGTAGAGTGCGGATTTGAGAATAAGATAAATTCAAGTATCTCAAATGTTTGAGATGGCCAATGGAAGTTGGCAAATCTTTTATTCCTGTTTGACGTGCATCTAATACTCTTAAATGTGTGAGTTCCATGCTTGAAGAAATGTTCATGTCCTGCATAAATATTTTAGGAAAGGAGACATTTCTGTGTCGCAAATTTACCTGGCGGATAGTAGACCCACTAGGGATATTTCTTTCACTTTTTATTCCGGGGACTTTGTGATCCATGATTGATTGTGCAAGATCATGAACAAGATCGTGCATACTGATCATGTTATAAGAAATATCTAGTTGCAAAAGAGATCTAAGTAGCAACTCATTACATATTTCAGTTCCAACGTCTTCCACTTATAATGTTCCCCTTGATGAAATGAACCCATGAGCCATCCACAGAAGGATCAACTCTTCCTTTTTAACTCCATAATCTTTAGGAAAGGCTGCAAAATAAGCAAAGCAGTGCCTCAGCTCCAACGGAAGATGATGATAACTCAGTCTTAAGACTGGCAATATCAAACTGTCTTCCGGCGATAGCTTCCACATCTCACTTTCTCTCACATTTATCCATTCATTTTCTGTTCTTTTAAAGCGTAGAATTCCTCCAAGGGCCTTAGCAGCAAGAGGAACACCACCACACTTTTTCACAATCTGTTTCCCAATTATTTCCAACTTCGGGGGCACCACTTCTTCTTCAAGATTGAATGCGCGTTGCCTGAGCAGCATCCAGCAGTGCTCATCAGATAGCCCCTTTAGGGAATGAGATGGAAGTGTTCTCATTATATCACCCACCTTCTTTTGACGAGTAGTGACTATAATCGAAACTCCAGTTGAGGCACACGATAGAATGCTTTTCAACTCAAACCATTTATGTTGATTTTCATTCCAAACATCATCCAACACAAGCAAATATCTTTTTAGGCTCAAAAACTCCCATAGGCATCGTTCTAGAGCATCCAGGCTCTGCAGGTCCGAATCTTTTGCACTCCCCGTGGCAGATTCGATCATCACTTTTATCAAAGTCTTTATGTCAAAATCATCCGAGACACAGACCCAGATCCTTCTCTCAAAGTGGTCCACCACACGCGGATCGTTATAGATTAGCTGAGCCAGAGTCGTCTTCCCAAGTCCTCCAACACCAATGATCGGAAGCACCGACATCTCCTCTTTCTCTCTCACATCTTCCACCAACATCTTCACGATCTTCTCTCTATCTTCGTCCCTCCCATAAATGGTATCGGCCTCCTTCAACAAGGAACCCGTCTCACGCGAGGCAGCAACAAATTCTCTAAGCTTATCCACCGGCATCTCGCGCAGATGAAACTTAGCACGCTCTTCAGCAACAACATCCAGTCTCTCCGTAACATGCTTCATCCTCCTCCCGATCTTGTGCCGATACAGAATTTTCTTGAGACTGTAGTGGCTGAGTTTGGATTTAGAGTGGTTGAGTTTAGAGACATGAGTGTTGCACTCGTCTAGTATGTCATCGATCTCATAGGCAAGGCCGTTGACTTTTTTCAGCCAGTCTCTGATGGGCCTGTTCTCGACCTGCTTGAGTTCAGCACAGCTTGGACGGTGGTGAGGGTGCTGCACAGCTTCTTCATCTCCTTCTCCACGCCCATAAGCAACCCGATCTCATCCTTGATCAGGGACCCCAGATTCTCAAGAACCACTTTCAGAAATGCCTCTGCCATACTGAAATGAAACCACAATACAATTTCACTACTAATTTCAGAAAACTCTTTGTGATTGCCTAATTTCAAGTCTATGAATGAGGGGATGATGTGAAGTGTTCTTATGCAGGAATAAATTGTATAACTATATATGTTCGGAGCTCAGGACTTGATGTTTGTTTCTGGGTAATTATATATTTTATATGCTCGCTAGCTAAAAGAAAGTATCGGAAAGTCACAAGTAGTTTCAGAACAGCTGTTGTATTTTTCAAATTGGCTATATATTTAATTCGGTCATCTTACGTGTACATATTATAACTAAGCATCCAGGTTAGGTATAATAGATTAGCATTAGCCAGTAGTACAATAGTTCCAAATTATTTATCCTTGCCAAATTTGTTTTGGGACTGAATCCATAATAGCCACTTATCTTAGTAAAAATTAAATAGTAGCCACTAACTTAAAAACATATAAATACTAGTCACTTTCAATGTGTTGAGACAAAATTGTCCTTACTAATTTAATAACTAATATTCTAAATAGAAAAACACAAAATTTTAAAAACAAAATCGAAACCTGATAGCGAAATCGCTCCAGCCGAATCTCCAAATCAAGCAACATCGGCCGCCGTCGGTCGGAAAATTGAGCCAATGGCGTTTGTTCCCAAGTTACAGCCTATCGAGCCCCATTTTTACCGATCGAGTGAGCTTTTCTAGCGGTCCTTTTGCACGAATTCATTACCGTATATGCCCAAATGAAGGAGAAAGCCACCATTGCGCCCTTCTTGCCGTCAATTGTAATTCTAGCCGCCGTGTACTCATCGTCGAGCACCGCGCATCATTACATCGAGGATAGGTCAGATTCCGACAAAGAAGATGAGGAGATTCCGCTAAACCAAGAGGTGCCTTAAACTCTGATAATCACGCCAGTCTCGAACAGATCTACCGGGCTCGACTTGCTCAGTTCAGACCTGTTCGATCCCTATACCATGCGTGCCCGTTTCGATTGTGTGCTTTCGTTGTTGAATATGCTCGATCGAGAAAAAGGCGCACGATCGAGCACCGTAATTGCGTAATTGAAAATTGTTTTTTTCTTTGCGTAATTGCGCACGATCGAGCAGAAAAACTATGGATGTTGTTTTCTGTCGTTTTTACATTGATTGCTTGATTGGGCACCTCATTTTTGTTTGGCAATATAATGTTGGTGTTCTGTAGTTGATATAGTTGCTCAATCGAGCATAGAAGGGAGCGATCGAGCACCATAATCTCGTCCAATCAATTCGTACCTTATGTTGTTAATGAAGTTGGTCGATCTCTGAACATCTAATTATATATGCAATCATTTGTTTCTTATATGTTGGTCCAATCAATTTGTTTCATATGTTGTTAATGAATTTGCAATATCTGTGTTATCTGGTTGCTTGAGAGTCTCGATCGACTATAGACGATAGCGATCGAGCACCAATTTCATTACCTGATCGATCGAGTATCAATTCATAATCGCGAGTATATATAAAACATATGCATGAACATAAAAGAAAATAAAATAAGCACTGCTATTGGGCTCGATTTGGATGAATATAAAAGAAAAAAACTAGCATGAAAATACATGATGAATACAGGAGAGAGAATAAGCACTGGACTCGAATGGTATGAGGCTCGAACGAGCCACATAAAATAGTCTAGTACTCGTTTGAGCAGTGGGAGCAACCAACGGTTCAATCGACATGTTGCAGCTCGATCGAGCCATTTGCATGCAACAAGGCACAATCAAACAGCCTCCGCAAAATCACTTTGCATGGGCTCGATCAAGCCCCATTAGCTCGAATTGACTCGATCGATCCCGTTTAAGCTCGTTCGAGCCCTCTTTAACTGTGACAATTAGGGCAAAGGGAGAGGCTGGCTTTGCAACGGCGAAGGACTCTGGCGTGTAACATGGCCGTAGAAGCGACGACGAGTGAGAGAAAAACAAATAGGCTTCATGAAGATAGGGGAAGGGGAGAAGACATAATGGTGGTGTCGGGGGGCTAACTCGCCGAAAAAAATGGTATAAAAACCATATATATATAGTGTGTGTGAGAGAGAGAGAGAGAGAGTGTTACATAGAGAGGAAGAGAGTGTTGGGTTGGGGAGGCGGATGCAGTAAGAGAATGAAAAAGAAGAAGGAAGAAGCATCGTAATAGAACTGTGCGAGGAAGAAGGATAGAAGAGAGGAGAGAGGGGGGGGGGAGTTAGTATACGGTTTATCTTTTCATTTTGTATTTTTCATTAAGGGCAATTTTGTCTCATCACAATGAAAGTGGCTAAAATTTATATATTTTTAAGTTTGTGGCTAGAATTTATTTTTTGTTAGGTTAAGTGGCTATTTTTAACCATTATCACATTTGTTTTTATCTGACAATCAAATGACAAGTTAAACTGTCGTTATCATTTTTTCAATTTTTAAAAGGGAATGTTGTGGTAACAACTCGGGATCTTCCGTCCCAAATTCGGTGTCCTAAAATTAAATTTTTACTAATTTTATATACTTTTTAAATAAATTTATTTTGTAATGATTTAGTTTAATTTTATAATTCTCACTAGGGTTTATAATTATTTTTTAACATATAATTTCACCTTTATTATTATATTAGAGTTGATAAATTCAAAACTAAAGAATATAATTAAAAAAAATAGATTAATTTTACATTAGTTACTCATAATCATTACATAAAAAATTGAAAAACACCATGAATTCAGCTTATGAGATAAGAGTATCAATGGCGCTGCCTCTCTCGCCAAGATCTGCTCGAAATCTGGTGCTCCACTAATTTAAAGAATGACATCGTGTTTCTGTAATAAGAGATTAGAAATTAAAAAAAAAAAAAAAAAATGGGAAACAGAATGCAAATATATCAAGTGTGGAATAAAACTTGAATTTAAAGTCGATGAGATGCAAGAGAGAATGCTTAACACGAAGTAGAAGAGAAAGCATCAATACCGATGGCTGTGGAACTGGTTACCGATCCGGAGGCAGGGGATGTGGGCAATCTTATGCCAGTAGTCTCCGCTTCCTCTCTTGCACCGCCTCTCCAGCTCCGGGCATCTCTCCACATTCAAATACTTCAGGTTCGGAATGGCAGCCGGAAGCGACACCAGCTTCGGACACACCACAACGTCCAAATAAGTAAGCTGGTGCAGCTGGTCCGGGAGCAGCTCCAGCTCAGGAAGTCTGCTTAGGTACAGCCTCCTGCCTCCTAAGCGAGGTGAGTTGCTGCAAGGCCAGAGGTAAGCTCACCATCCTCGGAAGATCGCTTAGCTCGATCCATCCGAGGTTCTGGAGATGTTGGATCGCCTCTGTCATGTATGTTAGTTCAGGGCACGATTCTATAGCGAGCCGTTTGAGAGAAGTAAGGTACTTCAACAACCTTTCTGGAATAGAAGGAACTGTCTCACAATGCTGTATGCATAAATGTTCGAGCTTCTTTAAGGCTTGCACGCCTTCTTCTGCTGCGGAGATCTCTTTTGCACCGTCAATTTTCAGCCAACGGAGATTCGTTAACTTTACCAGCGTTTCTATTGCAAAGCATGTCGTCTTCTCCTCAACCGTCACTCCGAGTCTAGTGAGAGTGTCGACTTCAGAGAATAAGGCCAGAGTCGAGCTGCTGCATTGTATATCCTCCAGCTTTTGGAGGGATGAGAGTGGTGGCAATATTAGTGAAGGGCAACGGTTGATACATAGCTCCTTGAGATTCGGGAATGATTCTCTACTCTCGTGCTCCTTCGACAGCCCCTTCAGATTGGGAAGATCGCACAGGGACAGCTCTTCTAGAGCCAGGAACTGTATCTTTACTTGCTTTCCACTTCCAACTTCACCTTCTTCGTCTTCGATTACGTACTCCACCCCCACATTTCTCAACGACAACCTTTTAAGAAGAGGTAGCTCTCCCAGTTTTGGAAGACGCTTGCAATTTATGCAATCCCTCATATCAATCTTAACTATTTTTCCCAAAGGTGAGCTTGTCATCCAGAGTGGAAAGTGTTTACCGATGAATCCACGTATACTAAGTTTTTCTATACTTCCATGAGGTTCGAGTGCCTCCATCACTTTCTCATCAACTTCTTCGTCTAACTTGGATGGATTGTTCCTTTCCCAAGACAGGATCAAGTCTCGGAGATTATGTTTCCCAACAAGATTTGCTCTCTTTGCATCCAAATAGTTTTTCACTCTCTCCAAATGCTGAATCTTGAGCCTACCTCTGAGGTTCAAGCATTCCAGTTCCTCAAGTTTACCTGAACTCTGACCAACTACGAAAGTACTCAACGTTTTGAGGCGAGTTAACTCTCCAATTTTGGGGGGCATTCTAGACAACGAATTGCAATGCAATAAACATAGGTGCTGGAGGTTACTTAAGTTTCTCGTGTTCTTAGGTAAAGCTAAAAGCTTAGAGCAGTTATCCAAGTTGAGGATTTGCAAATTCCAAAGACTAAGACTACATAATGAGTTGGGCAGAAACAGAATTTCAGAAGAAGACAAATTCAAGTATCTCAAATGTTTGAGATTAGATATGGAAGGAGGCAAGTCTTTTATTCCTACATAGCTTGCATCTAATACTCTGACTCGTGAGCTCCAAGATGAATGACATGTCCATATCTTGCTGAAAGGTTTTGGGAAACAAGACATACCTGTCTAGCAAATCTACCTGGCGGATAGTAGATGCACTTGTCACATTACTTTCACTCTGTATTCCGGGAACTTTATTCTCCATCACTGATTCTGCCAAATCATGAACAAGATTATGCATGCTAATCTTGTTATCGCTTCGTGATTGTAAGAGTGATCTGAGTAGTAACTCATTGCATATTCCATTTCCAACATCTTCCGCTTCTAATGCCCCCTTCGATGAAATATAGCAATGAGCAATCCAGAGACGGATCAGCTCTTCCCTTTTGGTTTCGTAGTCTTTTGGAAAGGCCGCAAAATAAGCAAAGCATTGCTTGAGCTCCAATGGAAGATGGTGATAGCTCAACCTCAAAGCTGGCATTATCAAACTGTCTTCTGGTGATAGCTTCCATATCTCGCTTTCTCTCACGTACCTCCATTCCTCTTCCTTCCTTTTAAAGCGTAGAATTCCTCCAAGGGCCTTAGCAGCGAGGGGCACCCCGGCACACTTCTTCACAATTTGTCTCCCAATCAACTCCAGCTCTGGAAATTCATCATGCTCTTCTTCCGGTGTGAATGCTCGTTGCTTGAGCAGCATCCAAGAATGCTCATCCGACGTCCCCACCAGGCAATGAGGTGGAAGTGTTCCCATTATATCAGCAACCTTCTTTAGACGAGTGGTGACGACGATCGATGCACCGACTGAGCCACATGATAGAATATCCCTCAGCTCATACCATTTCTCCTGCTGGTCGTTCCACACATCATCCAACACGATCAAATATCTTTTCTTGCTCAACACCTCCCAGAGGCGACGCTTTAACGCCTCCAACTTCCAAGTGCTGCAGATCCGAAGCCTTCCCCGTCCCCGTGGCAGATTCGATCATCGCCTTCACCATAGTCTTGATCTCGAAATTGTCGGAGACGCAAACCCAGATTCTTTCATCAAAGTGCTCCACCACTTGGGGATCGTTGAAGACTAGCTGAGCCAGAGTGGTTTTCCAGAGGCCCCCGACTCCGATTATCGGGAGCACCGACATCTCCTGCTTCTCCCCCACGCCATCCACCAGCAACTTCACGATGCTGTCTCGATCTTCTTCCCTGCCGTAAATCCGGTCACACCTGTTCAGCATGGAACCCGTCTCACGCGCGGCGGCTGCAACTCCTCTCGGCCTATCCACCAAGATCTCGCGCAGATGGAAGTTAGCTCGCTCTGCAGCGACGGATTCCAGTCTCTCCGTGGCTAGCTTCACCCTCGCTCCGATCTTGTGGCGGTGCAGGATTTGGCGGAGGCTGTAGCGACGGAGTTTGGAGTCGGAGTGGTTGGTTTTGGAGAAATGAGTGTTGCACTCGTCCAAGATGGCGTCTACTTCGTAAGCAAGGACGTTCACCTTCCGCAGCCAGTCTCGGATGGGCCCGCTCTCGATCTGCTTGAGTTCAGCATCCTCCAGCACGGCTTGGACGGTGGTGAGGGTGCTGGAAAGCTTCTTCATCTCCTCGTCTACGCCCATAATCAATCCGATCTCCTCTTTAATCAAGGAGCTCAGATTTTCAAGAACCACTTGAAGAAATGCCTCCGCCATTGCCGAAACAACGAAAATGTGCCGGAGTTTTATCAGAAGATGAATATGAGAGGGGAGAGAAAGAGACAGCTTGAGCGAATGAGCTGTTTTACTTCCTATGGCTCAGAGATATTGAGTCATTTTTTATTAATATGTAAGGTATAAAATAATAAAATAATAAAAGGGGTCAATATCTCTGAGACAGAGGAAGTACTATATATGGTCAGAGCTTGATGATTAAATATCTATATATTGGAAATTTACAAGTAGTTCCAAAACAACAGTTGTATTTTTTATTCTCTATTCTTCAAGTTGACTATTTTTAATTTGGCGATCATATGTACTACGAATTATTGAGCATCTAACTTAGGTATAGGACGTTGACCAGAAGCTCCAAATATGTTATTGTTAAGCACAATTTGGTTTTTTCTGACAATATTGATTAATAAAATTAATTACAAGTTGAAGTGTTATCATAACGTGCACATATTCTAGTAAGCTACATATGCAGTTATGGTCGATGGAATAGCGTTTACTAATCAGGATATATAGCTTGATTTTAATTTAAGACTTTAGTAACGTTTACTAATCAGGGTTAGCTTAATTTGAGACGCCATGCACACTGGCTTCTAAATTACCTGACGAAAAGAAAATTCGGACTAAACTACAATGATAAGGGGTAGTAGAAAAATGAAATACATGATAGATACAACCTTTACCTCAATATACTTTTGGGATGGCCTCCATCAAGAGATAGCTCTGCTCTTCAACAGCCCCGGTCCTGAGATTTCGGTGGTCCTAGGCAAAATAAAAAACGTGGGCCCCTATATAATATATACTCCTCCCTTCATTAGTCTTAGAGTAATATTTTATAGTTTACATATATTCAATTTATGCGACTAATGAAGCGGGACGAAGTGAGTATAAAAATCAAATAATCTCTATACATAATAAATAAAACTTGTTAAGTCACATGATCTACATCTATTTTATGTTTTTTTTAAGTATGATGCCTAAATAAATATATTTGCTAGTATGTCTTTTAACTTCTTCTTTTTTCATAATTTTAGGCCTTTTAATTTTTAGTAGGGTATAATTTTTTTTTTACATACACAATACTAGTATTAATTTTTTTTTGGGCCCCTTTTGGTCCTGAGCCCTAGGCGGGTGCACCCCTCGCCTAGGCTCAGGACTGGCCCTGCTCTTCAACAATGTAGTTTTTCCACTTATCAAGTAAATATCCTCTCATAACCTCAACTTTGTTGAATTCAAATACTAACTATGTTTCATTCCATTTAACATGTTTATATATTTTATACCTCACATATATTCAATATATAGGCCAAATAGAGCGAAATGGATGAAGTACGTGCTATTGCATCTAGGATTTTTACTACATATCACAGGTAGTAGTACTATATAAAAAGAATGACTAAAAGGCTAAAGGCTATATATGCATGAAAAATAATCAAGGTGAAATATTTTCATCAGCCTGTGGAGAGTTATATACACGTTGATCTAAGTTCACATCTTTTGAAATACGAAGTTGAACATCATCCATCGAACCGCAGTCCTTCAATCTTCAAAATATTTTAGCATAGGGATTGACCTCTAAAATTTTCATGAGTTTCTTCACAATTGCTTTTGATATATTCTGATTTTGCATTATGTTCATTCTGTTTTCAACCTCACTTTGTGTGTTATAAAAATATATATTGGAAAAGGCCAGGACTTCTATCTTGTGGAAATGATAAACCATTCCCTGAACTCGAAAAGAGTAGACTCCTCGTCTTGCAGATGCAAGCTCTCTATCTAATGTTACCCCGAAATAAGTAAAGGAAAACATACTATTATACGAACGGATATTTTTTCGAAAATCAATGGCCTCTTTTGATTGAGATGTATACAATTCATACAACTCATTAGGAACTTCTGAAAACGCAAGTTTGATTTTTCCATTATCACAACAAAACGTAGGAGGTTCATATTCAAATCTTGTAGCACCACAGTGTTTATAATCAAACACCTTATTTAACTCATGTACCATTGAACCTAAAAAGATGAATAATATAATTAATTTTAATTAAAAGTGCATATTTGTACATCTATAAATATACATTTATCTGCTTACTATTCAGATCAAATGGATTTCTTTTGAATTTTTCTTTTCATGTGTTACTAGCCTGTAGCCTTCTTTGCCGATATACATCTATAGCTGTAATATTTCAAACACACAATCTATTAGAAAAATACCATAAATCACATATGATACGTAATTTAGTTATATTATAAATAATAGTATTATATATAAATAAATAAATCTTTGTAACGATTAAAAGAATTACCTGATAATGAGTTTTTTTGACATCTTCACAGCATCATCAGTGCTCATATTTCAATTATATCCAAATTTGAAATAGAATAGATTCTACAAAAAATAAAATAAAAATTGATCTACTAATAAATAAATTCAGAACTAAATCATATGGAGTATTAAATAAGACTAGAGGATGAGAATCATACTAATAATTGAGCTGATTTTAGAGTTTTATTAGGAGAAGAATTGATATATTGGGCTTTGTAGAGAGATCTATCAGAATTATTCCTAATCTTTTTATTTTGTTTTTTTTTTTTTTTTTTTTTTTTGATTAATCTATCCGGCCATATTATGGCCGGCCATAATACCCCTCCATTTTAAACCATGAATCATATGACTATATAACCCTTATGCTATTTAAGGTAGATTAGTGAGATTATAAATTAGCTCTTGCTTTAAGGATCTTTTTCCATTTTTTTTGAGATTGACGTCAATTAAGGACTCTTATTCCAAGTTTTTTTTTTTTATATTTTATTCTCCAAAAGTTCTCGCTCCAAAGTTCTCTAAATTTAAATTTTGTACATAAGTAATAACAAAGTTTGAATCTTTCGAAAAAAAATAAATAAATAACAAAGTTTGAATGTAGACCACAAAAATAAATGTTGAATTATATTATATTATGTATATTAATTGTCATAAATATATATAGATTTAACATATATAAAATTGTCATTTTACAACAATATGATTTATATTTTATTTGTGAGTATTTTTCAATTAATCATTATGATATTATTATATAACTTAAAAATCCACATATTACATATACTTCATATATTATAATCATATTCTAGTGTTTAATCCATTCAATACGCAAATGATAAATAGTACTCCGTATTAATTAATACTATCAGTCTGACCCGATAACTGTCGGTTATCAGTGCAGTTTCAACTGAAAATTTTCTTACTGATTCTACCCATAGGTCCACGTCTAAAAATGGATTGTGCATATTTTTGGTGAAGTCGAAAAAAAATATATATAGTGCATGCATGTTCTTGAGGGATGGAATGAGTGTATAATTACTGATTAGTATATTTTTAAAATGCGGGAACTAGATAGTATATAAAATAATACTAATATTTTCCTATGTGTACTAGGTGACATCGTAATATATTACAACAATGATGCATATTATGAAAAATTCTCATGCAACTAGTGCTGAAAATGTAAAACCTACTATCTATTAATTTAGATTATTGAGAAATACGACTGCCAAATATTATAACTGAATTGTATGGTAAAATTTGTTGGACACCCTATTATAACAAAGTTTATATTTAAATTATGATCAACACTAGTAACTAAAGTATAACTGATTAAATTTGTTAAATTGGAGTGCATCGTATCATATTCAATACTGAAATTTCAAATATTAATACTACAAAATACAGTATTACACGTTATTAGATCAATAGCTTGTGAAACATTATCATGATTCATGACACGTATGTGGAAAAAAGAAAAAGAAAAAAGAATCAACAATAATATTTATGAGTACTATAATACATACTAGTAATATTTTGTCTTTGTCGAATTTGGTATGCTGCAAACCAAATGCCTTTGACATTAATGCGCCTTAATATCTTTCCATAAGAGACGAGAAAGGTTATTTATGTAACTGTATTAATAAATTATTCATCGTTAATATTTTATAAATTAATTATCAATTGAAATGACTTTCCTATCCCTCTATGGCCATTTAGCAAAGCCCCCCCTTTTTTTTTTTTGGAATTGCATGAGTCGCATAACTGACTTTGATCGAAATTTTAGTACTTAAAGCATTAATTGAAGTACCTTGAGATATTAGGTGCGGGTTCGAGTTTAATTAGAACATATATCTTGTTTTACTACTTTATAAAATAAAATTATTTAACTCATAGCCCAAAACTCTACCATGAAAATAATTAATTATTCCTCTATACTCAGTAATTATGAATTGAATAATTTAAAATTGATTCTACTTAAAATATCGTGTTATGAATTGTTACTAATAATTATTACATATTTATTCTTGGGTTCTATTTGATTTATTTTGTTGCATAGCCCAAAATATGCAATTTAAAATCTACCATGAATATATACGTAGATATTATTTAATTGTCTGGTTTTCGAGTTCAGTACGGATATACAATATTAAATAAGAGTTGAGAATCATAACTATAGTAGGACAATACTACTATTAAATTAAATTACAATATTTCTCATAATATATATAATATATATCCACTTAATAATAATAATAATATACTAATGATAATTAGGTATAATTTTCATCGTAAAATAATGAATGGAAAACAGAATCATCATTAGATCACAATTTCCACGCTAGCATCAACTCTGATCTTAATTGGAGGGGTGATCACTGATATATAAGCTAATTAACTTGATTTTGCTCATTCGTAGCTGGCTGAGTAGATATTAAATCCAACTTAAATCAACCAACTGACTATAGAAGCAATGCCTTGCTAGTTGTTTGTACATATTTTAGTTGAAAACGAAAGAATTGGTTTTTCCAAGGTGTAATGCAAGATGAACTGAGATCTTAGGCTTCATGTAAGGGATTGAGATGCATGCATAAAACCCCACCACAGCTGCTTTGAGGGGGTAAGAATCAGGTTAGCAAAGCAGAGCAGCATATGATGGAAGAATTCAGTACTGTAATAAAGAGGCAAAGACACAGACATCTGCAATTGCTAGCTCTTTTCAGATAAGTGTAGCCAGTTTAGCATCTCTTAATTAAATAATATGCAGGAATTGAGATAGCTTTAGGGGAAGACGAATTTGAAAGGTCAAAAACAAACTGCATAAAAGGGATGGTTAGCACGAAGTGCTGCAGCTTCTACAACAGTTGAAACAAGAAATAGTTCACCAGAATATACAACTTTAGAGAACGCAATTGTATGAAGATCATTTCTCCTTCTCTTCATCATTATCATGAGATGAGAGTTGTAAGCAAGCAGAAGATACAGGTAAAGAAACAAGGAGAAGCAGTTCTTAGTGAAGTCATTAACCAATCCGGAGGAGGGGAATGTGGGCAATGTTGTGCCAGTAGACTCCGCTTCCTCTCTCGCGCACCTCCTTTCCAGTTCTGGGCATTTCTCAACTCTTGGAGATTTGAGATTATATAGAATGGCAGGGGGAAGTGATACAAGCTTTGGGCAATTAATTAGTGTCAGGGTCGTAAGCTGGTGTAGCCAGTCTGGGAGCGACTCTAGCTCATGAAGACTGCCTAGTGTTAGATTTCTCAACGAGGAGAGGTGCTGCAAGGCTTCAGGTAAGCAAGCCATCTTTGGAAGATTATGAAGATGTTTGATTTCCTCCGGTAGATCTTGTAATTCAGGGCAGGAATGTACTCCGAGACGCTTGAGAGTAGTAAGGTGTGGCAGCAACCCTTTTGGAAGGCATCTCATTCTCTCACATTTTGATATGGAAAAATCATCAAGCTTTTTTAAGGTTTGCATACCTTCTCCTGGCATTGAGATCTCATTTGCACCATCAATCATCAATATGCAGAGATTTGCGAACTTTGCGAACCTTACCAGCGTCACCATTGGAAAACATGCCAGCTTCTCCTCAACCATCACTCTAAGTAAAGTAAGAGTATCCACTTGAGAGAATAAATCCAGAAATTAGCTACTGCAGATGCTCCAATGTCTTGAAGGATGAGAGTGGTCGCAGCATTAATGAAGAGCAGCCCAAAATCCATAGATGTTTAAGATTTGGGAATGCTTCTTTACTCTCTTGCTCCTTGGACAGCCCTCTCAGATTGGGGAGATTAGTTACATGCAGACTTTCCAGAGCAAAAAACTGTATCTTCGTTAAATTTCCACTTCCAACTTCATCTTTTTCAATTATGTACTCCCCCACATTAACTAACGACAATATTTTAAGATGAGGTAACGTTCCCAGTTCTGGAAGACGCTTGCAATTTTTGCAATTCACTATTTCAATCCTAACTACTTTTCCCAGAATTGAGTTTGTCATCCAGAGTGGAAAACATCTACCACTGAAGCCTTCTAGCCGAGGTTCTTCAAGATTTGATGGAGGTTCAATTGCTTCCAACACCTTTTCATCAACATCTTCGCGTAACTTGGTTAAACCGTTTATTTCCCACCACAAACTCAACTTCCGAAGATTATTTTTGTCAGCAAGATTTGCTTTCTTTGCATCCATATGGTCTTTTATTCTCTCCAGATGTCGAATCTCAAGGCGCCCGCTGAGATTCAAGATTCAAGCATTCAAGATCTTCAAGTTGGTTACTTTTGTTGATACCCACTACAAACGTACTCAATGTTTTGAGGCGAGTTAACTCTCTCATATTAGAGGGCATCTCAGACAATGACTTGCAATATGTCAAACATAGATGCTGCAGGTTATTTAAGCATCTCATTTTATTAGGTAAAGCCACAAGGCGTTCGCAATAATCCAGGATGAAAATTTCCAAATTCCAATGGCTACATAATGAGTCAGGCAAAGTGACAATATGAGAAAAAGATAAATTCAAGTACCTCAAATGTTTGAGATTGCCAATGGAAGGAGGCAATTCTTTTATTCCTGCACGATTTGCATCTAATACTCTCAATTGTGTGAGCTCCATGCTGGAAGAAATGTTCATGTCCTGCAGAAATGTTTTAGGAAAGAAAACATATCTGTGTAGCAAATTTACTTGGCGGATAGTAGACCCACTAGGGATATTTCTTTCACTTTTTATTCCGGGGACTTTGTGCTCCATGATTGATTGCGCCAGATCATGAACAAGATCATGCATATTGATCGTGTTATCATAGAGATCTAGTTGGAAGAGAGATCTGAGTAGCAACTCATTACAAATTTCATTTCCAACATCTTCCACTTGTAATGTTCCCCTTGATGAAATGAATCCATGAGCCATCCATAGAAGGATCAGCTCTTCTTTTTTAACTCCATAGTCTTTAGGAAAGGTTGCAAAATAAGCAAAGCATTGCCTCAGTTCCAACGGAAGATGATGATAACTCAATTTTAAAGCTGGCATTATCAAACTATCTTCCGGAAGCTTCCATATTTCACTTTCTTTCACGTAGATCCATTCCTCTTCAGTCCTTTTGAATCGTAGAATTCCTCCAAGGGCCTTAGCAGCAAGGGGCACCCCAGCACATTTTTTCACAATCTGTTTCCCAATTATTTCCAACTCTGTGGGCACCTCTTCTTCTTCGGGTCTGAATGCACGTTGCGCGAGCAGCATCCAGCAGTGCTCATCAGATAGCCCCTTGAGGGAATGAGGTGGAAGCGTTCCCATTATATCAGCAACCTTCTTTTGGCGAGTGGTGACGATGATGGATGTGCCGATTGAGCCACATGATAGAATGCTTTTAAATTGATACCATTTATGCTGGTCTTCATTCCAAACATCATCCAAGATAAGCAGATATCTTTTTTGGCTCAAAAACTCCCATAGGCGTCGTTCTAGAGCATCAAGGCGCTCCAGATCCGAATCTTTTGCACTCCCCGCGGCAGATTCAATCATCACCCTCACCAAAGTCTTTATGTCGAAATTGTCGGATACACAAACCCAAATCCTTCTCTCAAAGTGCTCCTTTACAATTGGATCGTCGTAGACTAGTTGAGCCAGAGTCGTCTTCCCCAGGCCTCCAACACCAATTATGGGAAGGATCGACATCTCTTGTTTCTCCATCGCATCTTCCACCAACATCTTTAAAATTTTCTTGCGGTCTTCCTCCCTCCCATAAGTGATATGAGGCTCCTTCAACAGGGAACCCGTCTCACGTGAGGCAGCATCAATTTCTCTGGGCCTATCCACCGGCATCTCACGCAGATGAAACTTTGCGCGCTCCGCAGCAACAAAGTCCAGTCTCTCCGCAACGTGCTTCATCCTCCTCCCGATCTTGTGGCGATACAGAATTTTCTTGAGTCCGTAGCGACTGAGTTTGCAACCGGAGCTGTTGAGTTTGGAGACGTGAGTGTTGCAGTCGTCCAAGATGTCATCGATCTCATAGGCAAGCACGTTAAGCTTGCGCAGCCAGTCTCGGATGGGCTTGCCTTCGATCTGCTTGAGTTCAGCATCCTCCAGCACAGCCTGGACGGTGGTGAGGGTGCTGGAAAGCTTCTTCATCTCATCGTCAACGCCCATAATCAATCCGATCTCCTCCTTAATAAGGGACCCCAGATTTTCTAGAACCACTTTCAGAAATGCCTCTGCCATACTCGAACAACAAGTTAACACAATTTCAGGATTATTTATTTTCAGACTACCTTTTGTGATTATAATTGCCAAATTTCAATTCTAAGAGAAGAATGCTATGAAATGTTGGATATATGTTCGGAGCTTAAACTTAATGTTTTTTTGTGGGTAATTGATACGAGTCACCCCAGCACATCACACGTGAAGGAGAGCACGACCAAGGTGCATGGTAGTTCGGGGGACGAGAGTGAACAAGAGGAAGCATCGACGGTGGCCTCGGCGCCAACAAGTCCGAGATCTCTTCGTCCAAGAGAGAACATGCAGCCGCCGAGGAGATTCACGGATTATGTTGCGAAGTAGAGAGTGTGTTGTGTGTTTGTTTAGATCTTTTGTTGCTTGAGTACTTACTTTAATAATTTCTTTAATTATTTTATTGTATTGGAGTCGAGCGTATTATAAGCTCCGTTCGGGTTTTCTTTGTTGGTTCTTTCCCGAACTAGGATTAGGTCGAACCAACCCTAGGGTCTAGACTATAAAAGAGGGCTGTATGTTATTTATTTGATATGAAAAATATACACGCAAGCAGCCTTTCTTGTTCATCAAGTCTCTCAATCCAACCCTAATATTCGACTGCCGACGGGAAGCTCCCGCGTTCAGTCCATTTTCCGTCCGCCGACGACCTCTAGCACGAGGCGCCGGATTATTTTCCTTAACCGAACCGGATCGTTGCTGTGTTTCGTGGAGAATCGTCTATCAACTGGTGCTTTCATCTGGACTCTATCATGGCCAAATCAACAAATACTCAGCCGCCACCAGGCCTACTCACCGGCGGCAATGCCACCGACATTTATCTTGGACCACCACGCAAGAATCCTGCCGCCGCTGCTCGGGAACTCATGGGAACGAGTTCGTGGCCGCTGCCGTTCGAGGATGATTCTCTACCCAGATCATCGCAACCACCAGCCTCCTACGAGCAAGGGTTCGCTCGTCTTATGGCTCGATTGGATCAGATCGAGGCCAATCTTGCCGACACCAATCGTCGCCTCCCTCCTCTGGATTTTCAGCAATCGGTCGATTTGCAGGAGCCGCGTGATGACTTGGAGTTGTTTCAGCGTGCTCGCAACCGCCATCAACCGGAACTTCCCCCGGTTTTCAGCCACGCTCGTGGTGGGGGAGGGCGAGGACGTCGAGGAGGTTTCCCTGGTTCTTTTCGTCGCCCACCTGCGCGTGACGACGACTTTGATGATATGCGAGCGCACAGACCGCCTTCCACATTCAATACACAGTGGGACCGCGGGCACACTCGTGCATGGGAGGAGAATGATAGGGATCGCACTCTTCGACAACCCACAGCCTGGGACTCGCCTCTGCAGCGCGCACGCGCACAGCCGGCTCGGGTTGACGCACCGAATACAATTAAGATGGACGCCCCAAAATTCGATGGGTCGGATGCTTCGAATTGGATCTCCCGGGTGCAATATTACTTTGATCACTTCGACATTCCGGAGCACGACCGCCTTCATTATGTCGTCATGCTTTTTCAGCCCCCAGCAAGTGAATGGATCTTCCACTATTGCACTAATAACCCACAGGTGTCGTGGATGGATTTTTTGGAGGACGTCCGACATCGGTTCGAACCGCAGAGCTTCACCAACTCAATCGGCCCCTTATCTAAGTTGGTGCAGACGGGCACGGTGGCCGAATATCATGCTACGTTCGAACGTTTATTAAACCGCGTTGACGGCCTTCCCGAATCTGCCTTGATTCCCATGTTCATTGCGGGCTTAAAGGAGCCTATTCAGGAGAGGGTGGAGCTCCAGCAACCGCTATCTCTGGCTGCCACGATGGCTTTGGCTCTTCGTCTTGCGTCGTCCTACGAAGAGCGCCAGAAGCAACTCTCTCGTTCGCGGTGGCTATCGCGGGATTCCAAACCGAGCACATTGTCGCCGACCTCCGCGATGCCCGCATCATCTCAGGCCGCCTCTCATGCTCCCATCGATCGACCTTCCTTTAAACCCATTCGCGTGTCGAACGCGGAGAAACAGGAACGAGCGAAGAAAGGCATTTGCTACTATTGCCCGGAAAAGTGGGCGTCGGGTCACGTGTGCGCCACCAAATTACTCTCTTATGTTGGTGATGCTGATGAGGAGGATGAGTCGGAGGACATCATCACGACCGACCTTTCACATTTGCAATCTTTGGTCGGCAACCAACGAGCGCGACCGTTTAATGTGCAAGGCCAGATTGGAACCACTTCAGTGCATATCTTGATCGATACTGGAAGCACGCACGATTTCCTACACCCCCGTGTCGCTGAGAAGTTGGGTTTGTCTCTTACTCCTATTAAACCCTTTCGAGTGTATGTCGGTAATGGTGATTCTCTACTGTGTTCTTTTGTTGCTCGCTCGATCAAGTTAACGGTACAAGATTGCAAATTTACCATTGATCTACATATTTTGGAAATTCATGGTCCAGACATTATTCTTGGTATGGCATGGCTTGGTTCTTTGGGTACTATTTCAGCGGATTTCGTGGGCAAGACATTGTCCTTCGCCATGGAGGGGCAATCGTGGACAATTCAGGGCACACATCCCGCGCCTCGACAACTGTCTCTCCATTCCCTCGCCCTGCTCACGACTTACTCTACTCACAATGAGTTCTACGAGGTCGTTCAACTTGAGGAGGACCAAATAGCAGCTCTGAAATCTATGGACGTCTCTTTTCCAGCAGATACACCGACGGATATTTTAGCAGTATTGGAACAGTTCATTACCGTATTTCAGGTTCCAAGTGGCATGCCCCCTCGCCATAATTTTGATCATCGTATTCACCTATTGCCCAACACTAAGCCGGTGAATGTCCGACCTTACCGCTACCCCTATTTTCAAAAGACCAAAATTGAGCGGCAAGTCAAGGAGATGCTTGATCAAGGCATTATTCAGCGCAGCCAGAGCCCGTTTTCCTCGCCTGTACTGCTTATTCGGAAAAAGGATGGGACTTTTCGATTCTGCATAGACTACCGAGCACTGAACATGGCCACGGTCCCGGATCACTTCCCGATTCCGACTGCCGATGAACTATTCGATGAGCTCAGTCACGCCAAGTATTTCTCCAAGCTGGATCTCCGCTCTGGTTATCATCAGATCCGCATGCACGAGGCCGATATTTTCAAGACCGCTTTTCGCACTCATGACGGCCACTTCGAGTTTCTCGTCATGCCTTTTGGCCTCACCAATGCTCCATCTACTTTTCAGGCAGCGATGAACAGCATTTTTCAACCTCTTCTTCGGCAATGTGTTATAGTGTTCTTTGATGACATCCTGGTCTACAGCCCTACATTGACGGCGCATAGTCAGCACTTGTCGGCGGTTTTATCCTTGTTGCGTGACCATCAGTTTTTCGTGAAACTTTCAAAGTGCTCTTTTTGTCGCACCACTGTTGAATATCTGGGTCATTTGGTTTCTGATGGTGTCCTCAAAGCCGATCCTTCTAAGGTCGCCGCCATGGTGGAGTGGCCTACGCCCCAGACGGTGAAACAATTACGCGGATTTTTGGGACTTACGGGCTACTATCGCCGTTTCGTAGCTAACTATGCCATGCTCGCAGCCCCTCTCACCGAGCTGCTCAAAAAGGACTCTTTTGTGTGGTCCCCTGCCGCCGACAAAGCCTTCCAAGCCCTCAAAACATCCATGTCCACGGCGCCGGTGCTTCGTTTGCCTGATTTTAATCAGACTTTTTGTGTCGAGACCGACGCTTCGGAGCTCGGGATAGGAGCGGTGTTGCTTCAGAATAACCATCCTCTCGCGTATTTCAGTAAGAAGCTGGGCCCCCGTCGCCGTAGCGCATCGACGTATCACAAAGAACTTTACGCCATAGTCGAGGCTGTTCAGAAGTGGCGACAGTATCTTTTGGGCCGCGAATTTATTATCCAAAGCGATCAGAAGAGTTTGAAGGAGCTCTTACAACAAGTGGTGCAAACTCCGGACCAGCATTTCTATGTCCGGAAACTGATGGGTTATAAATTCAGAATTGAGTATAAGAAAGGCAGCACGAATAAAGCAGCGGATGCCTTGTCACGTAGGGACGACCCGCAGGCTTCGTGCGCCGTGCTTGACACCTCTATTCCGGATGATGCCGAGGTGGTGTCGGCTTCCTTGAGCACCTTATCGCAGCCACTTCCTGGATTTCTCGACGAGCTGAAGGCGGAGACAGCTTCATTACCGGACCTTGTCGCCTTATCACAACAGATTCGTGCCGGAGCCGCCCCTCCGCATCTCTCGCTGGTTGGTGGGCTGATTTACTATGACCGCCGTCTGCTACTCAGTCCATCATCCGCTTTGAAATCGCAATTATTACACGAGCATCATAACTCACCTATGGCCGGTCATCCCGGTTGGGAGCGGACTTTCCAATTATTATCTGCTGGTTTTTATTGGCCGAAGATGCGTACGGATGTACGGAAATTTGTGGAATCATGCGCAATATGTCAAGCGACTAAATATTCTACACAGAAACCAGCGGGCTTACTACAACCTTTGCCAATTCCTTCTCAAGTTTGGGAAGACGTTTCCATGGATTTCATCGTTGGGTTGCCTCAGTCTCGAGGCTATACAGCAATCATGGTGGTGGTAGATCGTCTTTCGAAGTATGCTCATTTTGCACCGCTGCCAACTCGCTTCGATGCTCTTCGTGTAGCTCATTTGTTCATCAACACCGTGGTTCGGCACCACAGTTTTCCTAAAACACTGGTTTCGGATCGTGATTCGGTTTTCTTGAATGCTACATGGGAAGAAATGCTCCGCCTTAGTGGCACAAAATTGCATTTCTCGACGGCATACCACCCTCAATCGGACGGCCAAACCGAGGTCCGAAATCGAGGCTTGGAGCAATATTTGCGAGCATTTACATCCGATAAGCCGTCAACTTGGGCAAATTTCCTTCCATGGGCGGAGTTAGCCTTGAATTGTTTCTACCACGCAGGCCTCGGCATGTCTCCATATAAGGCTTTATACGGTCGTGAACCACCCATGCTAGTCGCGGCTTCGCCGTCCCCGCGCACGCCACTGAAAGTTGCCGATTTGATTGTTCAACGTGGCCTACTTCTCGAATTACTTCAGAGGAATTTGGGGAGAGCACAGCAGCGGATGCGAGATGCTGCGAATAAACATCGACGCCATGTGGAATTTGAAGTAGGGGATTTGGTGTGGTTGAAGCTTCAACCTTACCGACAGCATTCCGTTGCAAAACCCTTATCGGCGAAACTCGCGCGTCAATTCTATGGTCCGTTTGAGGTTCTGGAACAGGTCGGTCCTGTAGCGTATCGCCTTCAGCTGCCGGAGGGTAGTCGTATTCACGATGTCTTCCATGTTAGTTTATTAAAAGCGTTTGTGGCGGGTGAGCAGTTTGATCAAGCAACGTTGCCTACTGAATTCCGAGGTATTCAGCCGATGGTGCGGCCATCGGGCATTGTTGAATCTCGTGTGGTCTGGCGAGATGGTGCAGCTGAGGAACAGTACTTAGTGCGTTGGTCTGATTCTTCGCCGCCGTCGTGGGAACCGGCGGTCGAATTCCAACGTCATTATCCGAGCGTCCACCTTGAGGACAAGTTGGTGCCAAACGGAGGGGGAGTTGATACGAGTCACCCCAGCACATCACACGTGAAGGAGAGCACGACCAAGGTGCATGGTAGTTCGGGGGACGAGAGTGAACAAGAGGAAGCATCGACGGTGGCCTCGGCGCCAACAAGTCCGAGATCTCTTCGTCCAAGAGAGAACATGCAGCCGCCGAGGAGATTCACGGATTATGTTGCGAAGTAGAGAGTGTGTTGTGTGTTTGTTTAGATCTTTTGTTGCTTGAGTACTTACTTTAATAATTTCTTTAATTATTTTATTATATTGGAGTCGAGCGTATTATAAGCTCCGTTCGGGTTTTCTTTGTTGGTTCTTTCCCGAACTAGGATTAGGTCGAACCAACCCTAGGGTCTAGACTATAAAAGAGGGCTGTATGTTATTTATTTGATATGAAAAATATACACGCAAGCAGCCTTTCTTGTTCATCAAGTCTCTCAATCCAACCCTAATATTCGACTGCCGACGGGAAGCTCCCGCGTTCAGTCCATTTTCCGTCCGCCGACGACCTCTAGCACGAGGCGCCGGATTATTTTCCTTAACCGAACCGGATCGTTGCTGTGTTTCGTGGAGAATCGTCTATCAGTAATTATTATCTTAGACAAGATATTTTGTATGCTCGATGAAATAAAGTATTGGAAACTCGCAAGTAGATTCAAAACAGCTGTTGCATTCTTCAAATTGTCCAGCATCTTACGTGCATATTAACTACTCCTACGTCAGGAATAGGTCTGCCAGTAGTTCCAAATATTTTATAGTTAAACAAATTTGATTTTATCTAACTATATGATTAAAATCAAATTACAAGTTCAAGTGTCGCTATCATTTTTTAATTTTTTAAAGGGAAGTGTTGTCATTATAACGTGTAGATATTCAAGTAATTAGCTACCGGTGCGATATTAGTCAATGGAGAGATGCCTTTAGTCTGGCGATCAAGAATGTACATCTTTTTCTGTGTCATTCGGCGCGCCTGCAAATTGGGAGAAAAAAAAACATAATAATAATAAAATAAAATAACCATTTTCATAACACAAATATAAAAATTGACCACTTTTTTTAAAAATATATATAAAAAAAAATACCTATTTTCACTTATCCTTACGTCCAAAGATTTTTCACTTTTTAAATTAAAATATTACTAATAATAATCATAATCTTAACCTACAATTAATTCAGAAGATAAAGACTTGTATCAGTCCGGTCATATAGTGCGGTCAAGGCTTTTGAAAGCAAAATTAATCTACTTGGCTCACAATTCAAAAAGAAAGTCTCATAAAAATATTCAATGGACCTCAGTATAGCTGCGCATCAATGTAGGGTTGTTATGGTCCTGCTGTGAAATTAGTGAGTTGATTAAATCAGCTGTAAAGTTACACTTAAAATGTGCTGAGCTGGCATTATCTGATTGGTCAAGTGTACGGCGGTGGATCAAATTAATTAGCTATTTAGTCTTGTTTGTAAAGACGGTTATTTAGTTTTGGTGAAATGAAAAAAATCTGAAATTCTATTTCTAAATCTCCTCTCAATTTCTCCGTGATTGAGTTTCTTCTTACACGTTACATGACCCCGCTTACGCTGCTCGTCCCCCGACCCCCACCTCTCCATCTCTTCAAGAATGCACAAAAATATTCTCATCTTTGTGTATTCAAAATCAAATCATGAATGAATGAACGAGTTGCAAAAATCTTGTTTATTTATAATACTGATATTTAATAAATGAAAAATGTTTGTATGTAAGAGTAAATAGGTAACATTCGCTATTTCTTTCTCTCTTTTTAGGAAAAAGTGGCTAATTTTCTTATTTATGTTATGAAAATAGCTATTTTAATTTTTACTCCACCCCCAACCCAAATCCCGGTTCGAAGCCAAGACTAAAGGCATCTCCATTGACTATTATCGCACCTGAAGCTTACTTGAATATCTACACATTATGATGACAACACTTCCCTTTTACAAAATTTAAAAATGATAACGACACTTCAACTTCTAATTTGATTTCAATTGTATAGTCTGATTTGAAACTACTTGTGAGTTTCCGAACCAGAAAAAACACGTTAAGATTTAAGCTCCCAACATATATAGTAATACAATTATTCCTGCATAACAACATTTCGCAGCATCCCCTCTTCTTAGGCAATCACAAAGAGTTTTCTGAAAGTAGTGAAATTGTGTTGTTGTTTGATTTCAGTATGGCAGAGGCATTTCTTCAAGTGGTTCTTGATAATCTGAGCACTTTGATTAAGGAGGAGATAGGACTGATTATGGGCGTTGACGATGAGATGAAGAAGCTTTCCAGCACCCTCACCACCGTCCAGGCTGTGCTGGAGGATGCTGAACTCAAGCAGATCGAAAGCAAGCCCATCCGAGACTGGCTGCGCAAGCTCAACGTGCTTGCCTATGAGATCGATGACATCTTGGACGACTGCAACACTCACGTCTCCAAACTCAACAGCTCCGGTTGCAAACTCGGTCGCTACGGACTCAAGAAAATTCTGTATCGTCACAAGATCGGGAGGAGGATGAAGCACGTTGCGGAGAGACTGGACTCTATTGCTGCGGAGCGCGCAAAGTTTCACCTGCGTGAGATGCCGGTGGATAGGCCCAGAGAAATTGATGCTGCCTCACGGGAGACGGGTTCCCTGTTGAAGGAGCCCGATACCATTTATGGGAGGGACCAAGACAGAGACGAGATCGTGAAGATGCTGGTGGAAGATGTGAGGAAGAAACGGGACATGTCGGTGCTTCCCATAATTGGTGTTGGAGGCCTTGGCAAGACAACACTAGCTCAACTAGTCTACAACGATCCACGTGTAGTGGACTACTTTGAGAGAAGGATATGGGTCTGTGTCTCCGACGATTTTGACATAAAGACTTTGGTGAGGGTGATGATTGAATCTGCCACGGGGGGTGCAAAAGATTCGGATTTGGAGCGCCTTGATGCTCTGGAACGACGCCTACGGGAGTTTTTGAGCCAAAAAAGATATTTGCTTGTGTTAGATGATGTCTGGAATGAAGACCAACATAAATGGTTTCAGTTGAAAAGCATTTTATCATGTGGCTCAACCGGCACATCCATCATCATCACCACTCGCCAAAAGAAGGTAGCTGATATAATGGGAACACTCCCACCTCATCCCCTCAAGGGGCTATCTGATGAGCACTGCTGGATGCTGCTCAGCCAACGCGCATTCAAACCCGAAGAAGAAGAGGTGCCCCCAAAGCTGGAAATAATTGGGAAACAGATTGTGAAAAAATGTGCTGGGGTGCCCCTTGCTGCTAAGGCCCTTGGAGGAA